>BPLR01011898.1:0-66228 GCA_021605095.1 Caerostris extrusa | reverse complement strand
CAAGAAAGAAGCATTAACTAAATTTATTATTTAGTTTCCTAGTTTTACAAGCTTAAACAAAATTTTTTATTAAATATTTACATCCTTATTTTTATACAATAGATCATATAAATATAGTACTTTGCTAACTACTTTAAAATCAAATAAATAGTAAATAAAACATACATTTACAAGAAAATTAAATTTCTAATAAAACTGTATAGCAAAAATTTACTGAAATTTATAAATTTCTCTCTGATAAGATTTAAAATGCAATGTAGATAATTAACAAGTAGTAATAGTGATGCAGTTTTCATTTATTAAAACAATATTTCAATTGAACAATGTTTTATAACTTTTGCAGATAGCATTATTTTAAATTAAATTTTTTTAAAAAACCATTTGTTTTAGAATTTAAAATGCACAATTAATGCAATTAAGATTTTTCAAAAATCATAATTTTTTTTAAAAAGTTTTTAACTTTGAAATTTAATTTAAGTAACACTTTATCTGCAAATAATATTTCATATTTTTTTTATTTTAAATGTGAAAAAAAAAAAAACCTACTTTTGAAAACAAAGCTTAAAAATATTTGCAGAAGAAAAATGTTGGTTTTTAGTTTTGTATAATAATACATAGCAATTTTTATAAGTAAATTTAATTTACTTTACAAATTTGGGCAAAATTTGTCTCATTAAAAGGATACCTTTTTTTTTTAATATCTTTTATAATTTTACTTATATTACTTAATATATCAAGTAACTAAAGATCATTCAAATAAGTGATTTACATATTATTTGTACCAAACTAGCACTATTTCTAAACTTATATTCCATTTTCATACCTCAAACTTTCTTTCAAACTCTTTTGAAATTCAAAATATCGAGCCTGAAAACCATCTGCAAGTGCACCAGCTGAAAATAAATTTTTATTATTTATATCCTCTGTCAAAATAAAAACTGCATAATAAATAATTTGATAGTATTACTTACTGTGAGGTGGCTTTCCTTTTTTGTTCTGAATACGAGCTTGTAAAACTTCTTTTGCAGAGACAAAAAATACTCGATTCTCTGCTTGTGAGCTTGACTTACAACTTTGAGTTCATCGACAAGGAAACTAATGATTGCGATCCATGTGTTGTTTTCTAATCTATAATTTTCAAAAGTAAAATTTAAATTTTTTAATGTTTCGAATACAGTAAGTATAAAATTAAAATTACTGTGTCATATAACAAGTACCAAAGTTTAAAATAATTTAAAAAACAAATGTTATCCTAAAGTTGAACATATTTAAATATATCTTTGAAAAGACTTTGAGGAATCTTACTTTGTCTAAGAACTCATTCTCATAAGCAGAGTTATCCCATCTATTGTTCAAAATAAATACATTTGGCTTAGAAAGCTTTTCACTGACTTTATGAAAGAAATTTTTTTCCTGTAATGAAAAATAGAAAATATTAAAACATTTGATATACAAAATCAAATATTAAAAAACAATAAAATTTGCAAAATAATAAAGACTGGGATGCACACAGTTTTCTAATTAAAAATTTTGATTTTATACAACTGAATTTCTTTATAATCTAAAAGAAATATAATTATGAATTTAAAAGTAAGTGAGCAAGAGTAAATAAAACATTCAGCAAACAAACTAATTACTACAAAATTTTTCACTTAAAATGAAAATAAACCAAGTCTATCCTCAAAAGCTATTTATTTAATTAATCAGAATATCTTTCGAAACAGAAATGATTTTTAGCCTCAGATTAATTTAAAAAGAATGGAAAATGGATACTTTAACATTAATCATTTGCATTTTAGAATATCAACCAAGATAAACAGCTTAAGATAAAGATTTACTGGAACTGAGATTAATACAAATGCAGGGAATCAGTTGCTGGTATGGGATTAATATGAAGTACCGAATACTTTTCGATTTTCCTCTCTCAACCATTTACACCTTCACAAAAAAATACTTAACCATAAATATATATATATTTTTTAATTTTAATGAAGCCAAAAGTGAAATCATATCAAAACATTTCTCATTGAATTGATGTATTTTTAATTCTCAGTATTCAAAAGTGCAATTTTTACTTAAAAGAAACAATACTTTTTTTTTCATGTCAGATGAATTTAGAAAAAAGAATATTTGGATAATATAAAAGTATTACAAATTTTATTAGATAAAATTATATATATATATATATATATATATATATATCTTAACAATTGATTCTAATGCATAGATAGTTAAATACTTACAGTAACCATTAATGTTGATTCTGCATTTGCAACTAAAACAAAAACATCAGCATCAACACAATGTTTATCAATCCACTCATCCAAATTTGGGGAAATGTCAATACCAGGACTGAAATATAATTAATAATATGTAGAAAACTTTTACTTCATTTAATAAAAATTAGTCACAGAAATAAGCAGTGAAAAAAATACCTATCCACGAGTACAACATCATCACGCAAAAGCGGACAACGATCTGTTGGCCAAAAAATACGAACCAAAGAGCTGTCGCCAAATTTTTCTGAATTTAAAGCATGAGCTAGCTGCGAAACTGACTGTTAAAAATAAAGAACAAATATATTAAGAACAATACACATCCTGAAAACTATATAATTTTCAGAATAATTTAAAAAACGCATGCAAATAAACATAAAAAATTCATTAAAAACATATGTAGATAGAAAAATTTAAAATGAGTTTTGTAATTAACATAATGGAATTTATTATAATACAAATAAATAGGAATCTTTTTTTTATCTGAGCCATAGCTGAATATTACTTAGTTAACAATAAGCAAAAATTAACATTCTTGCTTTTGTGAATTAAAAACTGATTATTAAGAAGGGAAAAAAACTATAATTTTTAACAAAATTACAAAAATATATGAGATTTATTAAAGCCTTCCTCCCTTTTAAGAAGCAGTAAACTATTATTCTTTTGAAAGAAAACTTGCCACTAAGAAAGAGATATATAGTTCATTATTTTATAAAGGGAAAGAAAGATATATACTTGAACATTTAAAGCTTCTGAAGAATCTTCAGTAAGAACATAAGCTTCCGAAGTTTCTGAACCTTCTACTTGCAAAAAGCAATTAGTAGTGTGCCCCATTCCACTGGGAAGAATTTTGTCTTGTAGCATAGCATTCACCACTGTGCTCTTTCCATTGCTAGTCCTAAAATGCATATAATAAAAGAATAATCAACAAAAGAAGAATGATGCAAACTGTACTTGTAAATAAAAAATAATCAGAGACATTAATCTCACAATTGTTAATTTATTAAATAGTTGCCAACAACAAAAGTAAATATTTAAAAAAAAGTGAAATTATATTAACAGATTCAAGCCTTTTAATCTTGCATTATGAATAAAACAACTACTTTACTTTTAAATAAGTAATCAGAAATGAGAAAACAATAAATGTTAAATGAAAGGATTTAAACTCATTATCTTAGCTATAAATATGAATTGTTTAAGATACTTTATAAAAAACTAACTAAATAATACAATAATTGAAAACATTTATAATGTAAAAGTAATAATTATATTCCTCAAATTTATTTACAACTAATATTCCATAAGAAATGTTTAATTTGAAGCACAGAAATAATATTCACTGTTATAAGAATTTGACTGTTGTCAAGGCTTTTAATCCAACAAATTAAGGTAAAAAAGTCGGTCAGCATGTTTAAAAAGAAAAGCGAGTTTTACACACTTGAATCCATATTATTATAAGTAACAGATGCATATTTTTGTGAAACATAAATTGAAAACCATGCTCATAGGTCTTTGAATACTATCTACATTATAAAATTTAAATTTTTCTATCACTTGCTGATTAAATATACTCTAATATTAACCCTTTTGCACTCGAATTTTTTTTTTTCGTTCGTATTACCAACAACTTCAAGCGATTTTAGTGAAAAGATCATATTCACATGAGTTTGATATACACATTAAAAGAAATGCATTATTTATATTATTTGCATTGTCTCTGTAGCGGAGCCCTTGAGCTTGAAGACAAATTTTTAAATGGCTCTGCTCCGGAACCCTCGAGTGCAAAGGGTTAACATAAAATTTCATTAGCTGTTTTTTAAAGTTATATTGAATATTGTTAAATAGAATAAATTTGTTATATAAATTATTCCAATAAAGAGATATTTTACAAGGCAATTTGACAAGACTGCTTTAATAATTATAAATATTTTCATTGAATACTCTTCATTTCCTATTTACAGCTTAAAAATTTTAAAAATTCATGTCCAACATAATAATTATAATTTAACGTTAGTAAAATATTCTTCAGCAAAATAATTTTCACACTGAGTACTCATTCTTTAACAATATAACAAATGGCATTATAAAAAGTGAGGATGTTTTTAAAAATATAGCACATGACATATCTGTAAAAGCAAATCGTGAAAGACTACAATGCTATGATTTTCTTAAACTATTCTTAATAATAATGTCTCTTAATGAATACGCTTAACATATATTTTGGAAAAATTATTTTACACAACGTGACTATTTTATCACCTTATAATATTTTTACAGTACTTGGAAATTAAATTATATCTTATGAAATAATTTATAGAAAAGAGTTCATAATTTTAGTTAACAGAAATTAGAAAAGAAAAAAATAAATAAAGCTCCATTACCTTCCAAAGAAAACAACTTTCATGTGGTCTCTTGTAAGTACTTCTCTTATACCTTTAATTTTGTCTTGTAAATTATATACTTCTTGAATTTGTTGTTCTTTAACCACATTATTATCACTGCACACTTCTGTGAATAGTATAACAAAAAAATGTATCAAATATTATGCAAAGATAGTTAAATAAAATGTAATTCATTTAAATACAGGCTCTTTTCTAACAGTGAAACACCAGATAAATGTGCACAAAGGATAAATGTGATTTTCCATGAACAACATCAAACATCACAACTTATTCTGTTATGATCATTGATACTTTGCCCTGAAGCAGTTTCCCAGTAATGGAAAAATTACAAAATACATAAACCTTAACAATAGAAAACTAGAATATCTATTGTAATTAATCTACTTACATTTTTAGCAAAATTAACAATAAATATTTGCTTAAATTATTAGTAAAAATTTATTTGTAAATTATTTAATCTCTCAAAATGTATTAAACTGTTATTTTTATAATGAAAAAAATGTACTTAGCTAAATTTGATTAAAGTAAAGAAATCAGTTAAATAATTTCAATTTTCTAATAGAACATTTATAGAATAAATTTTAATAAGTCATATCAGACCATTTTGATTTTTTATAAAAGAAATTTTAAATTAAGGACAGAACAAAGAGAATATGTAACAGTCTTACCTTGTAAAAATACATAAGTCTCTCCCACATAATCACTTATATTAGCAAAAATATCATTTATTTTCTTTTTAGCTAAAACAAATATTTTCAGAGGAGATGTGGTTACATCAACTCTTGGTGAAGTGTTTCCATTTCCTTGCTTCATGTTTGAAGAAATATTTGGCAGGCTAGGAGGATTAGGATCAATTGGACTTAATGAAACAGATCTACTGATGTAACCTGCCATTCCACCGCTTGGGCTACGAGTAGAATCCACAATGATGTGTCCTAAAATAAAAAATCATTTTATAAAATAAAAAAACAGTACTACATTTTACTACATATATGAAAAAAATGGCTTAAAATTAACTTTCTCGACATCATACCATTGTGTTTAAATCAATCTAACTTGGTTTCATGTCAATTTCACACACAACAGCTAGTTGGATCCGATATCAAAGAATTCTCAGACTATGTTATACAGAATTAATATTTATAAGATTAATGTATACTTGAAACAGTCTATATTTGTAAACCCCAGGCTTGATGTAAAAAGAGTATTCCAAATACAATGTCGCGGAAAAGAAATATTTCCTCCGAATATAATTATTTTATTTTATTTTCAAGTCTTTTAACTAAATAACATCTAAAGCCTGAGAGGTTATTGGAAGATAATTTTTTGATGAATCAATGTTTATTAAAACAGTACAAGATGTATATGGTCTCATTATAAACTACACTTCACAAAAGTTTTTGCATGATTTTTATAAATTAAATTTGAAACAGGAAACATGGATTTAAAAAAACATTCTAAACCTAAAATCTCATTTCTAAATGCTTTTAATGAGACAGCTCTGATTTTCAATAAAAAAAAAAATCAAAGTTCTCAAAATAAGTAAATTTGTGTATGTGTAGATATATAAAGTTATATCCTTCCCTTTAGTTGCAAGGAAATATTGCGAACATTAGGGAGATAATAGATAATTTGGTTACAACTTTCAGCCCGAAGCGATAATTATTTTAACTCGTTTTCCTGCAACCTATTTCACGAAGACTTGTCTACTTTTTTATGATTGATGTACATTTATGTTTGTGTTCTTCTTGACCACTATGTGTGTGTTTATCTTGTGTTTGTGCGATACATTTTGGAATATTTTTCAGATTATCTTTTTATACAAATTTATTTTATTTGTTAATATATATTTGTAACAATTTTTTTAATATTCGTTTATTTAACAGAATATTAATCACTTTACGTCTAAATAAATATTAATCATTATAAGTCAAATGCATAGTGTTTGTATATTTAAAAAAGTTAAACAAGGTTACAAATTAAATACATTGTATAATATTTTGGTAATAAATCAGAGGATATGGAAGGACACCCTCTAATAACTGTTTAATATTGGAATTTAAAAATTGTCTAAACTAAAAACTTTTAAATATCAGCATTTTCAAGAATTCAAGTTACAGACCCAGAACTAAAAATCATGGTGAATAGTGATGCATGAAGTATTTTTTATCTGTTTCTAGGATACACATGGGAACCAAATAAAGGACTGAAAACCCAAAAAAGGGAGAGGGAGGTCATAATTTAGCAAAAAAAGCAAAGGAGGTGATGAGAAGGAGGGAGAAAGCGTCAAAAAGCAAACAGAAACTACTTCTGCAGACCTCCAATAATAAGAAACTTTTGAAAGAAATAGTGTAAATTGAAGTTATAAAGATTAAAAATATTATGATAATATAATTACTAATATATTACAACACCAATGCAAGTATTTCTTTCACATTTAATGAATTTGGTAACATATAAAACTGTAACCATCAAATTTTTGATTTGAAACACTCGAATATTCGTGTTTATAGAGCGAAGAATTTGATTCATATTCAATTTTACATATGATTCGTATCGTTTTGATAGCATGCATTTTTGAAACTATATTGCTGTTATTTCTACTTTTTTATAAAGAAAACTAACAATTGAAAAGAAACTCAATCGATAAAAAATTAATCTCGTGCAAACTTTTAATTAGTTGCATGTATGAGTAAGATATTACTTTTACAAACTAGGAAGAAAACCGAAAAATGATTTCAATGGAGATGTACGAACTGAAGCAAAACTTACAGATGGCTGACAGTTTTTAAAAAAATTGGTGCAGTGCACTAATGTTTCTAGAAGCAAGAATAAGCGGCATTATTTAATTAAGTAAGTATATATTTACACATTTTTATTTAGAAATTAACTGCTGCCAGTCTGCATTCTAATGTGTAAACTTAAAAGGTCACATTTAAGGTACTCCAGAATGAAAGTTAAATTTAAAAAAAAAAAAATAAATAAAAATAAAATATAAAACAGAATCGCATTATTAATTTGTCTCTTTTCTTTTTCATTAAGTAAATAACGATGATTACAAAGTTTAAAATGAATTGTTTCTTATCCATTTTTGTAAAATTGAAAATAAGAAATTAGAATAAAAGTGAAAATCAATCATGATAATTAAAAAATATATGGAAAATATTATAATATATCCGAAACTTTAATCTAAAATTTTAAAAATTACTATTTTCTTCGCTATTCGTTAAGGTGCCTGAGAAAGAATAACAAAAATGAAATCGAAACTCATGATTCTCATACGGAAAATCTGGCAACAATTTTTTATACCGGCTTCTAATCAGTTTGTGTTTATACACGTCACGAATTTTAAGACATGAATTAAATGAAATAGAATCTTTATCCTACTTAAAAAGAGCTGATGTGTTTAATTATTTAAGCTCTGAAATCAAAGCAACAGAAACACTGCCTTTTGTGGAACATTTAGATCAAATTTGTGTACAGCAATATTTGTTAATATGGAAATCGGAAAAGCTTTCGCATTTGTTTTCGTTTGTTGTTTTGCTACATTTACTTATGTACAATGCGGTGGCCAGACTCTAGTTTTACTAGACAATTTAGCTATTAGGGAGACACATTCAATGTTTTTCAGAGATTTACAAGTAAATTTTATCCTTCATTTTCTTTAGTAGTACTTTTTTTTTTTTAAAAAAATGAGAAATACAATGATGATACTTTACATTGAGGGACACCCATTCAAAATTTTTACCACGGGTCTCAGATGGTATAGTTATGCCACTGACTGCAATCGTGGAACACTTGCAAATCTTGCAAACTTTGCTGCAAGATTGTACAATATATATCCATATTTGTCATTTATTTTGTATTTCATTAGATGCAATATTTAATAACTCTAAAAAGCTATGTACTTTTAAATACCCTATTGTCTTAAAAATATCTTTTTTTTTTTTTTTTTTTTTTTTTTTTAGATTTTTTGTTATATTATTGAGGAAAACCCTATTACCCCAGACAAAGGTAAAAATTTCATGGGCAATTTTTTAACATTTCCTTGGAATTTATATCAATAGAAATATGGCCTTTTCTTTTTTTTTATATGCATATACTTTAGCAATATGTGTGCGAAGATATTTTTGTGATATATTTATTTGGGTACATTTGAGCATTAAATCTTAGTCCTTTTAAATGATTCTTCATATCAAGTCATTTTGTTTAATCTGAATATTTGTTTGCCTATTTAGTAGACAGACCAGATTTTTTTTTTTTTTTTTTTTTATCTTGTCATCTTTATTGAAGTTTTGTGTTGATTAAACTTAATTTACATTCATTCAATGTCGTATACACTTTATGTAATCTAATTTACTATCTTATCTCACCAAGTATTAGATTTCTAGATTTTCCAATATCCCTTTAAATACAGTATAACTTAACAGAAATTGTATTGATTTTTATTTTAATAGCTTGTTATATAGAGCCAAACACTGATACTTTTTTAAATTAAATGGTGTAAAACAATAATTGTTTAAAAAAGTAATTATACTGTATTTGCATTTAAATTTTGTGTATCAAAAGATTGCTGTAATAAAGATTTTTTTGTTTAAGAAAATAAAATAATTAGTACAAATTCATGAAACAAGTATTGATTAAATATTAGATTGGGGATTAAAATGATGAATCAAAAAAATTCTAAGTTTACTTTTTCTGTATATTATGTATATAGCTTATTAATTTCTATGTCATTTATTTAGATCGAGGTTTTCATTTAACTTTCAAGACTGCAGATGATCCTGGTTTGACTTTGATTAAATATGGAGAATATTTGTTTGAGCATTTAATCATATTTTCACCATCCGTCGAAGGTACTCATTTTAATATTTTATTTATTCATATTATTTTATTCTTATTTATTTTCAAACACTGTATATGCATAACAATAAAACTGGTGTATTTAGTTTTTGTTAGTATATTTAGAAGGAAATATTATATTTTACCTGAAATACAAATATATGCAGAAAGCCTATCCTATCTTAATGTGTTTTAATTTTTTAAATTAATTAATAAGAAATAACTGGATGGGATAATTAATGGAAATAAAAAAAGCTTGATGTTATAATATAATGTTGATTCCTAACAAAAATAATTTTACTAAATTTTTATTAATCAAATAGTAATTTAAAATAGATTGGATAGTTAAATTATTTAGAACTATAAAATTTCATATATAAATTTTAAAAAGTTTACTTGTATATTTGCTACTTTTATTTGTCATTGTCGGATTTAAGTTTTCTTTTTTTTTTTTTTTTTTTACTTTGTCTTGTAATATATTTTTTTAAAAAACCTATTTATTTTCAGAATTTGGTGGTAACCTTAATGTCAAGGCCATTACTGATTTCATTGATGCTGGTGGAAATGTTCTTATTGGAGCTAGCTCCCATGTTGGTATGTATTCTTTTATTAAATCAATAATATTTAATAATTTCTTATCTAGGGTGATTCCTTTAAAAAAAAAAAAAATTATAAATCAGCAATTATTGCAATAACTATTTAAGGAAATATTTCTAAATTTGTCATCGTTTATTACCTCTTACTATAAACATAATAAAATTTTCACATGAAAATAAATGTGTTCTAATTTAAATAATTTTAATTTTTAAATGACCAGGGAATTACCTTGGTATCAGGATAATTGTTTCTCAAATATTTTTATACAAATAAAGTAAATATGAACTTAGTCCTAATATCGAAGATTAGTAACTAAATTATTTAAGCAAGGTATATCATGTTATGGGTAGAAAATTACTCTAAGCCTATAATATTTGATAGTACAGCATGAAAATTTTCACTTTTTAACAAAAATTAATCATTATATTGCTGCCCAAGTAATTTTTTACAAATTTTGTTGCAATATTTATGCATCTGAATATCTTTCAAATCTATGACTTTATAGAGACTATGCATAATATTTAACCTGTGGCCCAAAAAATTTCCAGAAAATTTATATAAAATTTAAATGTATTGTTCACTTTTATGACTAGTGTAAAATGGGGATTTTATAATAGTATATAATATAATGTTCTTGTATAGTGTTATGCTTGTTTCGTATCTAATGAAGTGATGTTCTGATTCAATTATTAAATTGTATTTTAATAATTTGTGTCAGCCTTCAAATAACTGCTGCTTTCCTAAATGCTTTCAGTGACAGATCTTCAAAAAAGACAACATTCTTTTTCATCACTTAAATGTCATCTCTGTTTATTATTTTTTCCAAACTTCATCATGGGTTATGACAACAGAATTTGTTTTTTAATTTTTCAGCATCTACCTGACTGAATTACATTAGATATTAAAGGAAATATCTGTTTATAATAAGTCTTTAAAGAATAATAAAATTGATTCATTTGCAATTAAGGATGTTATGTCCTTAATTAGACAGTCTTTCTCTTTTAAATCTAATTTTGACCAGTTGTTTATAAAGTTAGTACCTTGTCTGTATGAATGGTTTGAGAAAGCAGGTTTTTTTTTTTTTTACACTTAGATTGTTCGGTCAAATAAATATATACCTGTAGATTTGAAACCATTTGTAATATATTTTATAATAAGATGTACCACAGGGAATTCAAAAGCAGTTTAGCAAACATTTTTTTTGTCGCATTTCAATTAATTTTGTAAAATTTGCCTTACTCATTATACAAGATGAAAATTGTACTTCTACAAGCATTTTTTGTACCTATTTACAGACCTCTGAAACAATGTTTGAGAAGGTAAAAAAATCTGTAGTACAGAATGATAACTTCAAAATACAGATTCATTTATTTGAACCTATACTGTTTACATTTAATAATATGTGTCTTGCAACCATCATAAATAATAAAAACATTTTGGACATTTGCGTATGACCAAATCTATTGAAATCTTTTATTGTTATTAATCTTTTTTTTTCACATATAATTAATGTTAAATTCATATCAATGTTCGGAGATCTCCAGGTTCTTTCAACTACTTGAAAAAAATATATTAGTGAATGCATCTAGATTCTGATATCAGGGCGTTTCTGTCTCTAACTAGTTTCTCTTCCTCTCACTTCAATCCATGAACGAAGTATCTATATTTGTAAAATTAATTTAAATGTGGAGTTAAGTAATTTGGTACTTACGTATTAATGCCACAGCAGCTACAGATTTGGCGGTTTTTAAGTGCCGCCAATCTACACTAAAATTTTTGTGACAAACCATAAAATATATAAAACAGTTTATTTAAAATCAAAACACTTTCAAAATTCAAAACATTTTATTTAAAAGAAAGTAGTCAATCGGATTTCTGTGGAAAATGGGCCGATTTAGAGTTTAAGATAGATTCAAAACAGTCTCTATTTTGGCGCATTACCGCAACTTCTTCTGCTGTATGGCGTTAATACGTAAGTACCAGTAATTTATATTAAGTAATAAGTTCATATACAAGTAAGTCTAACTGGACTTTGAATAATGTGTTGTAGATATGTAATTATATAACATTTTCAAGAACAATTGGCTTATTTAACACTTTAGTTTCAGCACTTTTAGCTATTCCTCTCCATGCATATAATTTTTTAAAAAAAATTTGCCTATCACCATGTTTGAACAAAATCAGCCATAACAAATTTAGTTTTATGCACTAGTCAGAGGAAACTCTTTAGAATTAATGTTTAATGAGGTTCCTATGGCTTTAAATATTTTTCTTTGCTCTTTGTCCTTACTAAACAGATTTAAGTTGAAAATTTTATTCTTATAGCAGTGGCACATTGACTGATTTTCATTTTCGATATTAAAAATTGTTTGCTCATTTGGTAGTTTGCTGTAAAAAAAAAAAAAAAAAATTTTAAAGTGGAAACAATTAAAAAATAAAGGATCACAATCTTTTTAAAAGATTGTTTGTTTTTTGTTATGTCTTTGTAAAATCTGTGTAAAATCCAGTTTTTTGTTGTTTAGCAGGAATTCAAGTAGCAGTTTAGCAAACAATTTTTTAAAAATAATTTTATCTTGTAGTTAAGATAATCAAATCCTGTATCACAAAACAAAGAATTTGAAGGATGCTTTTTTTAATTGACAAATTATTTTGATTAAAAAAAAAAAAAAAAAAAAAGATATATGCTGGAAATTCCATGGTGACTCTAGAATAGAAATCATCTATTTTCTTTAAAAAAATTTTTTATAGATATTCATTATTTAATAAAATTATGCAATTTTGTTTAAATAAAAAAAAATTAGTAGATGTAAATGTGCTTCAAATAAACTTATTTTATCTTTTTCTTACAGGGGACTTGATAAGAGAATTATCTAATGAGTGTGGGTTTGAAATTGATGAAGAAGGTACATATGTTATTGACCATTTGAACTATGACATTGAAGATGATGGAAAAGTACGACCATTATTATTTAAATTTTATGTGTCTTTTGTTTTTTTTCTCTTACATTTTACATAATATTTACAAATAATTTATAAGTACAGCAAAGACTAAGAAAAATATTTATAAATTATTTTACTTAAATTATATTCATTATTATAATTTATTGCCATATTTTATAATGAACAAATAATAAATATAATAAACATTTTTTATCTACGTTTATTTTGTAACTATAATTTTTCAATATCATATTAATTATGAAGTTTAAATATCTACCATGCATTTATGTATTAATTTTTATTACTTCTCACTCACTTTTTTAAAGCATACACTGATTGTTGCTGATCCAAATAATCTAATTGATGCTCCAACTGTAATAGGATCTAAAAATATTTCACCTTTACTTTTTAAAGGAGTTGGGTATGTGAATCATTTAATTTTATTCATTTAAAATCAAGTTTGTTTTTATGTGATTTGTAATATTTAAGTATTTTCTAGGATTATTTCTGATCAAGAAAATGACCTCATTTTAGAAGTTTTATCTGCTTCTTCAACTGCCTACTGCTATAATCCTGACAATAAAATTGGGGGAGGTAATTTAATTTTATTTTGAAAACAAAGGTTGAAAATTTTTGAACTATGTCATAGTGTTATCAAAAGAAGTATAAATATTATAATTTATTTTTGCTAAAGTACGATTTCAGTTCTGAATTTTGTATAATTAATGCTTTTGACAGTTAAAAAAATAAATTAATGCCATAAACTGAATAATTTTCATTATTTTTCAAATTATGATTGTTCCTTTATTATAAATTAACCAAAGAGAATTGAATGCGTCATTTGCAAAATCAATTTAACTCCATAAAACAAAAATTAAGAAAATATACATTGTTTTTAGAATTCCTTTTAAATTATAAATTCAAGTAAATAATGTAGACTGTATTACTGCAGTTTTATCTTTTATCTAACATCGTATAGAAGGTATAAGACAGAATATTCTTGGAGTAATCATTATTATTACAATTTTCTGTGATTAATGATGCAATAGATGGAATTAATAGATTTGGCAACTGAATTTAAATTATTAATTCAAATTATTTCTTATTAAAAAAAAAATTCATTATATACCCTTTGTATTAAAGATTTTAACGAAAATGAATAATAACTGTCATATTACTGTTGCATATCGTACAAATATTATTATTTTGTTTTAAATGATTCATTAGCGCTATAAATGATGTCTTCGTTATCTGTATTTGAGTTCCCATCATGTCGATTTATCCTTAAATTCTTACAATCATGTTTAATAGGAGGAATAAATTTCAGCACATTCAATCATATCTTTCTTTTTGCCACAGATCTACATGTTCGATGCAATAAAGGCTGGTCTATATTTTCAGACATAGTGGTCTACCTTCTACAAATTTTAATTTATTAATGCCATTAAATTCTAAATTGTTAAAGTTGTACTTGAATTGTATGAGGTGGGATTTTGACTTTTCTAATTTTATCCAGTGCATTTTGAGCCAATTTACTGGCATCTCTATAATTGTTGCCTTTCAGTTAATTACAGAATTTTCTAAAATACTTGTAGAGAAAAGTCCTGATGCATCATTTGAACCATATAAAATGATACTTTCTTTTTGCAGGTTTTTATTATATTGTACCAATCATCTGACAAAAAGTGTTCTCAATTTTTTTTTTTTTGCTTGAGATTTGATAATAGCAAATTATGATTGTCATAGTGATTTAATTTTTATACTTTAATATACATTTTTAAATGATTATTTTGAGATATTACAGATCAATCCGTGATTATTCTTATAAAATATGTCGGTCAAAAAAATATGTTTGCACCCGTGAAAATAAGAGAAAAAAAAAAAACTAATTTTGCATGAGTTAAACAGATTAGCTCCTGAAATAAATTATTCATTATCAATGATTATAAACATTTTGTCATTTAGTGGTGTTAATACTTATTCAAAACAAATTTCTCTAATATATACAGTTGGGAATCTGCAAGTGCTTTGAGATTAAACTTTTAAAAATTCAGAAATTGGTGTTAATTGATTTGACAAATGAAGCATTCAATTATAACTGAACTACTTTATCTACTAGTTGTTATTTATTGTAATTAGTATTTAAATTCATTATGATTAATTGTTTCTAAATATTGTAATTTAAAAATATATAATTTTTTCCAGTATCCTCATGCTGTAGGAAAAAATACTTTGTTAATTTCTGCCCTTCAAGCTCGCAATAATGCAAGAGTGGTATTTTCTGGTTCACTTGACTTTTTTAGTGATCATTTCTTCCAGTCTGGTATTCAGAAAGTTCATGGAGGCAAAAAGTAATTTTCTTTCTTTCAACTTTTGATATTTTAAATTTTTTTCTAAAATAATCACAATTATTAACCTGATGTATACAAATTTTGTATATTAGATTTGAAAAATCAGGTAATCAACCTTTAGCTACAGCCCTAACCCAGTGGGTTTTCAAGGAAACAGGTGTATTGAGAGCTGGTAATATTACTCATCATCAAGTTGGTGAATCTGTTGCACCTGAAGCCTACACCATCTTAGATGAAGTTGTAAGTTAACTATTTCATTTGTAATAATGAAAATAAAATCATAAAAGAAATGTTCTAGGTACCTTTTAATATGATTGTAAAAAATTCATTAGCTTTGTAATTAAATATTTTTAAGGTTGTAAAATATAAAAGTACATCATTTTTATTCATCATTATTATTGCAAATATTTGTTATTTCTTTACTTTTAACCAAGATATTTCAAGAAGAGAAATATATCATGCATAACTTTGTAGCTTTTTTTTAAAGAAATTAGTTATTGTGCAAGAATAAATTTGCAGTAACTTTTCCTCTGCTTTCAAGCCACACTCAAATTTCTATTATTAAAATATAGGTTTATTCCATTGAAGTTGAAATACTGAAAGATGGAAGTTGGGTTCCATTTGATACTTCCGATTTGCAGCTAGAATTTGTACGAATAGATCCTTTTGTTAGAACTACATTGAAAAAGAAAGGTAATTAAAAGTTATTTTTTATTTTACTGTTGTTAAAAATTATAAATGGTATAAATATTTTAATTTAGCATCATAAATATGTTATAATGAGTATTTTTCTTTCTATGATTGAATGAATGCATTAAATTCTATTATGTATACATTACAAATAGATTTTTTATGTTATTTATTTTACTATTAGTTGATTTATTATGTTTGACTTCTGTATTAATTATAAATTCCATAATTGTTCTTTGACATATATTAGGGAAAGGATTACTTATAGTCAATATTGTTATTCTTTAATGTTTATCATTTATGCGTTTTAACCGTGGCACTAACTTTCGTTCTTTTATCTGAAAATATTGTTTTTCAATTGGAAGAATTAAGATTTTTGATAGAGTTAAACTTGTATTTACTGTATTACAATAACTTCTCTTGTGTATATCCAGCATATAAATGATATAACTGGCATTCAATCATTTGTTGACCTTGACTGTCAGATTGAAACAATGCTACTCGCATTTTAACTCATCATTTATTGTAATTGTTAGTACAGGTATTCTTGTTTAATATGTACATGTTTTAATCATTCAAATTTTTTGTTAATGGTTTATCTTTAATATCCTCCTTAAAATTATATTAGCACTCAATAATCTAATAGTCCCAAATGGGCTGGTTTAAAGAGAGGTTACTGTAATAAAAATGTACATCCCCCATTATGTGCTAAAAAGTCTAATTCAATCAAGTGCATTATAATGTTATTAGCAAAATGTTTCGATTGTTACTGTAACATCCAAGGAGTTATTCTTATCAATTGTTGGAAATTATTCTGAATTATTTTTAAAAGATTAAATTGTGGTGGTATAAGGAAATCTCTGTATAATAGCTTGTAATAATGTATTACGGTAACCGTGAGAGATATTTATTATAAAAAAAAAATCTAGTATTCACACCTTTCAAAACATAATTGTTTCTTAAAAATCAAGTTAGATTATGTAAGTAACTGTAATTTTTTGTAAAGACTTTTTGTATCTCCTGTAAAGACAAAAGAACTATTCTAATGTATTGATTGGCTAAATGTAAATTAAGTATTGAATCTTATTATTAGTACCATTATAATGTTGTATTTATGGTAAAAAAAAAAAAATGGTTTTTATATCTCTTTATTAGTTATAAGTATTAAGTTAACAGGAGTAATCATCTTATAGAAGTATTATTAATTTAACACTCTATAAAATGATGGAATAGATAATATGGATGGATTGATAATAATTTTTATAATATTAAATTTAAAAAATTGGATGAGATGTTTTATCTTCTATAAAGAAAATATATATTAAATAATGTACTAAATATTTATGGTAAATCATTAGAATTGTAATAGCAGAATTGTTTTTCTATTTCCTTCTTCCTTGGATATTACCAAAATTCTAAATTTTAAAATTTTATGATAAAACTTCTATGGAGAGGGTATCTTTCTTTTTTTTTTAAAAAAAAAAAAAAAAATACTGAAATCTGCCATATTTGTTTTAAAAAAAAATATTTTTTTTTTTTTTCATTGTGATTCATTTTTGAGCAGCAAGACATTTTTTTTTTAGTGTAACTGAGAATAAAACAGACACATATGAGAAACTATTTCTAGTTTCAAAGCTTTTTAATTATATTATACATTTAGAAAAATAAAATAAAATATTAACTGTAAAATTCAAAATCAAGTTTTTAAAGCAACCACAGGGGGATAATCAGAGGTGCACAGTAGATCTACTTGCCCGTGGTGCACCTGGTAACACTTTTCAGTGGCTAAAAGATCTACAACTTGGCATTGTTAGATTAATTAACTCTTGTTTCAGCATATTTTGTTGTATTCTTTTTTTTTTTTTTTTGCTATAACTGTTCATAATCTGCCATTGGAAAAAAAAAAAAGTATAATCAGTGTATTATCAAATTACTTGGGTCCCAATTCTTGAATGGTGCATAGAAAGATTTATGAAGTTCTAGAGCAATGTAAATGAAGTTTTCAAATACATACTGTTATGACATTTCTGAAATGTTTAATTCACAAATTGGAAACATTTTCCAGATTGCTTTTATGTAAACCTACCTAATCCTAATTCAAAAGTACCTGGATCAAAAGAAAGTGAGGAAATCATCAAAAGATGTGAAGGTATAACATTTTCATAAAAAAAAAACAAGCAAAAGTTTTTAGTTGCTGTTGAATGGATTTGCTCATTTTCTATGTAGCATGTTATGAAACCAAAACCATGAATGCAAAAAGTTTACATTGAACAACATTGTATTTTGTTATTGTTTTATATACATCAGACCTCTTTTTTTAATAGAAAATTTTTTATCAAAGAAAGAAAATTATATTTATGTGAGACATACAAATTAGTTTATTAAACAAGTCTAGAATTTACTTTCTGTAATCTAAATTTCTATTCCTTTTTCTCCTTTAAATTTTTGGCTGAAAAGTTTCTGTTAAATATAAAACCACCAAGGCAAGCCGACTGAAACCCTACCCCCAAATCCCATAAGTAAAATGTGTGCACTTGTGTAAATTTATAACTACTTAGCCCCCTGCCTTTTTTTTAATATTTAGTATTTCAATGAATAAGTGCCAACTTTAATATTGTGCCTGAATTTGTTGATTGAGCTGTTTTTCCTTGTTTACTTGTATTAAACATTCTTATTAAAATTAACATAAATGAGGTAATTGATGAGCTAGCAAAGGCTATCTAATTTTAATTTATGGGTTTTTTTCAATCATTCAAATTGTTCTTTTAATGCATATGAACCAAATTAGTGCAAAATAAAATTATTAATAAAATATTTAACATATAGAATTTCGACTTTGAATACCTTTCCTGTTACTTACAGTTTAGTGTGACTTATTAATTGAGCTTTCATAAACTGTTATACTTCATTTTACCTTCCTCATCCTAAAACAAAATCTTGGATTCACACTTGAAACCATCTGATTATCTATTACCTAGTTCAAACTTTTTTTTCATTCTTTGTGAAAAAATTATTTATGCCTGTATGTTAATCTTATTGTTTGCCGTGTATTTTATATTTAGATAACAAATTATGAAATATTGAAAAGAAGTTTGTTTTTTAGCATCAAAATTGTTATGTATGGTGGCCTTACTAAGAAAAACCATTACCTAAAGCACTATTTAAATTTTTTAACATTAAAAGCATAATCTTTTGATAACTTTTATAGGAATTGTTTTTCATATAAAATAAACTTTGCATGTTAATAAATAATTTTTTACAAGCTTTGCTTTTTTATATTTCTCTACACATTTATCTTTTGCTATCTGAAGTTGCTTTTTGTAAATTATTGGCTATCGTTAAGTAATAAACTGCCTACTTAAATTTTTTTTTTTTTTAAAGTACAGTTTTTCTTACTGGGGTAACTAGAGAACAGTTTAAATACATTTCAGAAAAACATTTAATTTTAAAAAAAAAAAAAAAAATCTCAACTTTTTTTTTATCCATTCTTGAATAATTCATCTGTTGCTAATTCTTGTTTAGTAAATTATTTGTGATATCACAATTAAATTGCATGTGTATTGTTTCTTTTAAAGATGAATTAAACATAGATGTTCTTTTTAAATTGGCACACTGCATGATTTGCAATATTTATAAGTAACTACTATGTTTGATAAGTAACTACTGTATTATTTTTTCATATTGTTACAGGCAAGAAATATATTGCTGAATTCAAATTACCTGATGTTTATGGTGTATATAAATTTAAAGTTGACTACAATAGAATGGGTTACACACATTTGTTTGAAACTACCCAGGTAAAAATCATTTTTGGTTGTTCTAATTAGTTGTAAATTAATTATTCTATTAATTGTAGATACATTAAATTTTTCATTGAATCTTTTAAAAGTTAATTTTGCTTTTCATTTTATATAATATATTCTTTTTTTATTTAAATTTTATTGTCATTGATCATTATAAATAATTAAATTGTATCATGATTATTTTCATTCTATATATATAAAGCAAAAGTATTTTAAACTTTAAAATTATATCTTTGAAAAAATTGCACAGTACACTGATTTCAGAAAATTTCAGCGATATAAAAGATGTTCTGATTGAAATGAAATTTACAGAAGATAATTTATATATCAAAATTTACATTTATCTGAAATATAGAGTGGATGTACATACCTATGTGTAACATTATTCTGGCCTAAATTAAAGGGTTTTTGAAATGCCAAATTAAGTACCATTTTCGTTGGCGAACTAAAAAAAATTTTTTTCTAAGATTTACTTTTTTTTTTTTTTTTGACATTTTATCAACAAACTATAGAATTTTAGTATACGTTTTAGATGTTATTACGTTCAAATTGCATTAACAATAACTGCGGTAGCATGTTATAAGCTATCATGTCATGTTTATTACAAATGGCTCTTAATTGCAGTGTTACATCAGGGAGGTTGTAGAAGCTCAGTATCTTCAACATACTTCTAGTGGTCTGTTCTAATTAGATAATTCTAAGTGTTTCTGTTTATTTCGAAGCCTTCTCTTCGCAGTAGATACTGCTGTCTTGCCAATTTCCCCGACATGTTATCAATTAAAGTATGATCTATTGTTCATTAGAAATCTCTTTGATTTAATATCAAGACATCTCTTATCACAATAAATGGCAAGCTTTCAAAATATTGACATTGTGCCAGCAATAATTAAATTATTTTCTTAAGTAGAAAATTATTATAAGTTATTCATTACAAGTGAATAAATTTCATTTATTACTTACTGTTATTCTCAGTGGTGTTGTAATTTTCGTAAGCATAATGTATATATATAAAATCTTTTTCTGTCGTTTTGCATGAGCTGCAGTTTTTCAGTATGATTATTACTAGTTATCAATAGTTGGATAGTTTAGTATTATTTTGTTTAATTTGTTTTAATTGTATCTGTATAAAAATAATTAGTGTGAATATATGAGCAACTAACATACATAAGTCTTAAATAATTTTTTTTTTTTTCATTTTATAAGACTTTGTATTAAATACTTTTGAATGTAAAGTTTTATCAAATATAAATATTGAAATTTTCTTATTAGTTGTTCATTAAAAATGTTTTAAATAAATATGTTGAGTGTGAAAGTGGTCTGTTTGTTTATTTTAGGTATCTGTCAGACCTTTGCAACATACTCAATATGAACGTTTCATCCCATCAGCTTATCCTTATTACTTGAGTTCATTTTCAATGATGTTTGCAGTATTTATTTTTGGATTTGTGTTTTTGTATCACAAGGATACCAAAGACAAAGCAGAATAATGATAATATGCACATTTAATGTACATATATTTCTAATAAAAGAACAATTTTTCTAATTTCATTTGACAAAAAATCAATTTTGGCATTATAAGGTCAAAAATTATTATGGTTAGCTACTGTTATCATTAGTTATGCTATCGGGAAGAATTATTTTCAATAAAGAAGTATGGTTACTTTATAATTCATCAAAATTGGTTAGGAATATGAAAATTTCAAAAAGTTCTTCAGAAATAGATTACAATCCAGTAAACTCTGGAATGCAGTTAAATGAGCAGAATTTCAGTTTTTAGGGTGACATTATAATTGGAAACATTTTTTATTAAGCATAACATTCAATTTTAACATAAAACAAAATGTATACAAAAAGCTAAAACATTAAACTTACATCAGAATTATACTCAGTTCTTAATGCTACTTATAGTAAACTGGAAATATATACATAATGGACAAATATTAAGATCATATAGAATTGCAGCATAAATACATTTAAATGTACGTCAGTGAGCTATAGAAGTATTTGTTCATATCATGTAAAAGAGTATTTTTTCTTAATGCTTGCAAACTTAATTACAAAATACATTGTACAGTTTCAGTGACAAAATAACCAAAATTTTCGAAAACTATGAATAACTTTTCTTAAATATATACTGCGAGATGGACAATAAACACCACAAAGTCTTAGATATTGAATTTCATCTTTCACAATAAGAAAGTAAAAATAATTTACATACACTGAAGGCCGCCCAAATTCATTGTTCTAATATGCTTTTAAATAATTTCAAATTTATTAATTTTTTTTTTCTGAATAAAAATCGTTTTTGTAAAATTTATAAGGTAACCTAATATATACATACACATTACTCTCATTCTGTCTTAAGCCCATTGATATAAAATCTGAATGTTTCAAACTAATTGTTTTAACACAGTATTTCAGAAATACAATGCTTTTTTAAAATAAAAATAATTGCAGAATAACCTAAAATACATATCTAATGTCAGTTTTATAAAAATTGCATTTTTTTTTCTATTAAGATCATCGTGTTTAAAGAAAAACAATTACCAATAATATAAAACTCATACTTTTGAAAATTGCTCACAAATAATAATAAATAAATTCTAATTTTTTTTTTTCCAGATTATATTAAAAACAATGAAAATGTATAGAAACATACAAGTTAGAATAAATAAATGTCATTTTAATGATAAAATAAATATTTCCTAAAAACTTAATATAGGCATGAACATCAAATAATCACAGAAAGCATTTGTAAAATAATATATTTAAATCTTTAAAATGCCTTCTGTGAAATTTTATAGTATAAATCGAAACATTTTACCATCACAATTTGTTGAAACAGAATTTATTTTATAAATTCTTTTCTGCATAACACATTATTAAAATAAGATGCCTTTAAATATATGCTGTTTATGTTAAAATGAAATCCCTCCTTAGTAATCCAGCATATGATATATGAATTTTCAATAAATTGAATTTACTTTTAAAAGCCCCAATTAATAAGCAAATAAATGATGTTAATATCAGAATTCAGATCTTTATTTCCATATAAAGAACATTTATAATCTTATGTAAAATTTAAATGAATGTATTCCATGTCAATGGTGGTTGAATAAAGTTTCACTGCTATTTATGTAAAATAATAAAATACATATACATGACACTAAAAGAATGTTTTACCACTAGCAGTAAAATAATATTTGAATAAGGGATGTAATCTTTCAATTCATAAAAGGATATAAAGTTTCTATTAATGTAGAAGCTGCGTTTCTGTATCATATGAATAAAAAATTGACCTCTTAACTACAACAAATGTATAGAACAAAATAACTTTGCAAAAATGAAAAATACATACATATGCATTAAAAATTATTTCACAAGGGAAAATAGAGACGATTTTGAAATATCATAAATCATTTCTTTTTTCTGCCAAAGTAGTCAAATTGATATAATCCATAAAAGCAATTATCAATAATATAAAATTCATACTTTTGAAAATTAATTACTAATATTACTTTAACAAGCAAAATTATGTCTTTTTAGATACTCTGAGACAAGAATATGATCTATTATTAATATCTTTTCTATCATGTAGAGGTTTTTCAAAGATTCCTCTTTTGCTAGTGGAACTGCCACCAGATAATTTCACTTCCGAGTCGCATGAATCTTCATCAGAGTCTGGCTCATTGAATTTAATGCAATCGAAGTCTTGTTGAGTTGAATGACAACTTTTAACAATCATTTTAATATCAAGAGGATCGCATATTAACCACTTGTCTTCTGAAATAATAAAATTTGCATATTCTTTACCTGTAAAAAAAAAAAAAAAAAAAAAAAAACTGATTATTATTGTCTTTCTCGTTACAAACTAGCACACTATGTGTTATGTTTGTAAACGTCTGTCATTTTAATAAATAATATACTCTCACAAAAAGGCCAACAATTTGTAGAAATTTTAACTTAGACAAATAAAGCTTTTATCTTTTTTTGTCAAAGTATCATTAGTATTCTATGTCACTTGTAGTGAGAAAAATAATCAAAAGTAAAATATTTATACATAGTGAAACTGAACATCTTCAAAAATTTTTAAGAGAAACAAAATGCAAATATAGATTCACGCGTTTCCCTAACGTGATTTTAACAAAAACACATTAAGACACATAAATTAATGCAATTTGTGATACAGGTACAGGATTTTGGTGAAAAAAAGAAAATCCTCTGCAGTGGCAAATAATTCAATTTGGGTTCTGATCACAACCATATAGATGTTTAAAGGTCCTTTGGGGATCACTTTAATGCTGGTAACTGTTGTCAGGACTGCTTCCTGATTTATCAATTGGAAAATTGAACAGTGTAGTTTGTTAAAATAACAGGTGTGCCTACAGCAATAGTAGAATCGGATATTGCAGAACATTATTAGAAACTAGTATGCCTCAATTCCTTATTTGTACAGTATCCTGCATTCAAACTAGATGTAGCTCCACTAGACACTACATCTTGCATATCTATGTGTTTACACATTTTTGCTTTCATTTTGCAATAAGTGTTGCAAATGCACATGTAAAATTTTAACTTTGTTCTGACAATTATTTTTTTGAAATGCTAAATTTTATGGCTATAAAATGGATATTGCTAACAAATATAAGAAAGTATGAAACCAAAATTTGAAGAAAAAAAAAATATGTAAACGCACAGCTCAAAAATTTAATGTTCAAATATTTAAAAAATAAATATTAGTACAACAGAATTTTTTTTAAAAGCTACACTAATTCTATTTAAATGATAATACAATAGATTATAAATTAATTAAAAATATCATTTATAAAATTAAATTTGAAGGTTTAATAGAATTTACAGGTTGATCATCAGTGTAAAAAAAAAAAAAAATCTTTTCCTCAATTATTCAAGAACAATTATGGAATCAAGCCAACAAATATAACAAAACATTTTTTTTTTTTTTTCAAAAAAAAATTCTTCAGATATTTTCTTAATATGCACAGGATTTCTATGTTGTATAGTAGTTGTAAACTGATACATAACAAAAACTCAAACACATTTTTAAAAATATTATTTATCTGTGTATTAAACCCTAAGAACAATGTAGAGTGGCTGGCGCTTGGTACCACAGGTTTCAGGTTCGAATCTTGGTGGAGCCACAGATGTTTGTAATAGTTCTGAATCCAACTTAAACCACAGGTGACTGTCTGATTAGCCCTCGTGTGCAAAAAAAATGACAGTAAAAAAAAAAAACAAACATTCGAGCAATGAGAACATAAATAAAAATGCAATTATTACTGAGCGAAATACAGTCTTTTAAACTGCAAAACTAATTAATGTGCATAGTGATGGCAACTAGCACAATGTGTATATATATATATATTCCCAAAAATTTGAAAATTCCACATCAGTTATATTTGTGCTCGTCTATCAGAAGCAAAGAGATGTGTTACCATATAAAAGCTGCAACTCTGCTGGGATCATCCTATCCGAGACATGGGTATTGGTATACATAGAGGTTTAAATTCCATCAACTTTTATATAACTATACAAGGAATGAAACTGAAGTTATAAGGATAGGCAATCTAACATGAATTTTTGAAATGATTTTTTTAAATTA
This sequence comes from Caerostris extrusa, assembly GCA_021605095.1. Taxonomy (NCBI): domain Eukaryota; kingdom Metazoa; phylum Arthropoda; class Arachnida; order Araneae; family Araneidae; genus Caerostris; species Caerostris extrusa. Next base: position 40,707 of record BPLR01011898.1, on the reverse strand, counting down.
CAAAACATGATATTTATTAGCTTATGTTAAAGCATTAGCTACATGACAAAAAACGCATGTAACTAAAAAAAGTTCCAAATAGCATGTTTTGCTTCGATAATTCTGTACTTACATTCTTATTTTTAAAATGATGGGTGTGAAAATAAGAATGGTAGAGAGACGAAAATAAATGCAAGGTAATAAATACAAATAATTCATGGTAATAAATGCAAAATAGTAAATAAGCAGAAAATAATCATACATTTAATATTAAAAATATGAAATGATTATGGTTGTTAATATGATTTTAATTTTCACTTTTTGACAATTAAAGATTAATATTTTTAATACTTACCAGAAATTGAATTTTCAGAACATAATTCGCTATATTCTCTGTTTAATTTCACAGTCACTAAAAGATAAATATACAATTTAGAATAAATTATTTTTATTATTATATTAATTTTTAAAATACTATTTTTAATTTACTAAATTTATTTTTATATACTATATAAAAAATACTCTTATCTAATACATCAAATGTAAAAATGATACTTTTACTATTTATAAGAAAATTATATTATGAAAAAATTTAACAAAAAAATGAATTCCTTTGATATAATTATTTCTATTATATATCTATCATAATATGAATCTAATAGTTTTACCAACTATAATGCTCTTTTATTACCAAATCATTTTTTTAAATGAAAGAAATTTAAGCCACAATTTCAGATAAGTATTTAATTTAAGAACTGTTTATCACATATTTTTAATATCTTTTGAACATTTAAGCAATTCATAATCAGAATTTAATAATATATAAGAATTATTTTTGAAAAAAAATTAAAAGATCAAGAAAAATCAAATTTAACCAAATAATTTTTTTTCATATTTTTATTTGAAGTTTAAATATTTCTCAATAATTTCTTAAAAAGAAATATTAACTTAAACCATCTTATAAAATATTTCTATACATTAATTATATAATTAGTATAAACAAAGTATATTTTTTGGCTTACTTGAATCTGAAGTTTCATTTAACTGTGACATTTCATCGTCAGATATTTCAACGAACACTTCCTTGTCAGTTTCTTGGTTTTTTTTATTTGATCCATTCTTCTCTCCATCATCAATATTCTTTTCGTTATCACCATCATCTTTATTATTATGATCTATAATAATTTAGAATTAATTTACTTCAGCTTTAAAATTGTAGAAAAAAATAAATAAGATTATTATTATGAAATAACCATAATTATTTCAATCTAATAAAGTTTTGTAAATTTTTTTTTTTTTTTTTGAAAAGTAATTTTTAAATTTAAAAGAGGGAATAGATACTATCCCAGTTCTAAACAAATTAAAAATTAAGTTTTTTTAATTAACAATTTTAAAAGTTGAATGTCTCATTTACTTACTCAATTTAAAAAGAAATTTTGTTTTTAAATTGATCACTTTCTTTTTAAATTAAATTTATTTAGTCACAAATAATTTTTAATATTTTTGGTGTAAAAATATATAATAATGATCTTTTATATAACGTGTGATGCCCGACTATACAGAAGAAAAAGCAATTGCAATTATTCATATACGAAATCTAAAAACCAATTGGCATTCAAAATTCCAAGATTTAAAATTTGATGGAGTGTTCCCATTATGTATGCATCCTGATGCAGTTCTCCAACTAAAATTTGATAAACATTAGAGAAGCTATTTTTGAAATGTTTTTGTTTTAATTATAATTTATAGGCAACAAAAACAAAGTAAAAAGTGAATTTGCCAACTTTTGAATGTATTTGTAATTCTTTTATTCCTTTCAACTTACTTTTTAAAATTGTATGATTTTATGAAGAGATACAGACAGTAATTTTCTGTTAATTTGGTAACAGCTAGCCTTATGACAATGTAATTATTTTATCTGTAACTAATAACTTCATAAGAAATTTTAAAAAATTACAAGAAGGTGAGGGCATATTCATCCAAATGCTGCTGGATTAGAATTTGAAGACCTTCTAAACTCCAATTCTCTTGAGCTTATTTTTTAATCAGATAACCCACTTACTTACACCCATTATAGGTTCAGGTAGCTCACCAGACTTGTTATATGTATCATCTGACATCTGTGCTTTCACTGAAAGGAGCGATGTAGAGAATACGGATTCAGGACACAGCCTCGATTAAAGTCCATCTCATAGCAGGCCATTTTAAGCCAAGCCTAATAAAATCCTGGAATTTTAAATAAAAAAATGGGACAGTTTTGAAAAATGACTGAAGAGCTGGCTAATTACTCACTTCCTCCATAAAAATTAGTTTAACAAAGTCAATCTTGTTTTCTTCAAAAGCATGTGTAGCACAAAGCAAAGTCAATACCTAATATTACCACCCTAAATATTACATTTAATATTTATATCCTGCCTTTAATGATGTATGAAGCTCTCATCACTGTCCCACAATTGGTGGATAATAAACTCGAAGTGTTGCAAAACCAAGCTCTTTGATTGATTACAGGAGCTGTGAAGACCATAATTATCGATGTGATGTTATTGTTGACAGGGAATAAACCCTTCCAAAATACAATGAAAATGAAGGCTTTGATTCTCTATGAAAAACTACTGCCCTTATTGGAGGGATTATGTAGTCAAGCCAAGGCAATTAAAAACCCAACATGGATTTATTCAAAAAGTCCTAGACATAAAGAAAGATCTTGTGATTCTTGGGAATATACAACCACTCTTGACAATCAGAAATGCTTTGGAAGTGATTAATGTCAATGTAAGGCTATATCTAGTGGAAAGCATATATAAAAAAGAGAAATGTTGCCCCAACTGTTTTTGAAATGTCTCCCCTTAGAGACCATTGCAGCCAGATATCCTCCTCCTACTGATTGGCTGCCATTTAAATGAAGAGGCAGGTGTGCTTTTGGATCATTTTTCTTTTTACGCCTCTATGGGCTACTTTGGTACCTCCTTCGATGGTAAAGTAGTGCCATTTTTATAGCCCTAAAACAATTATTAGCTATTGATTATAAGTTTGAAAGGGCAGTCCTTCTTTTAGATTCTTAAGCAGCCATTTAATCAATTAGCTCTGTTGAATATCCATTAGCACATGAGATTTTGCGATGTCAAAAATTGTTGAGAATTCTCACTTTATACAAATCCTTCTTCATGAAACAAATCGTTCTTCAGTGGGTGCATGGCCGTTGTGGTCTTTGTGGCAATGATCAAGCAGAATTCCTTGCATAAAAAGGTGCCAGTGTACTATAATATCCTAAAACAGCCTTTCTTTATTGGAGGATTAGTTTTTAAAACATTTATTTACATTTAATTTTTTTTGTGGGATCCCTAAAAAATTGGATGATGGTAAGACCTTCTCTTATTCCCAATAAACCAAGACACAAAGCAGTGGCGGCCTTTCGCCTGACTATGGGACACAATTGCCTTGCTACCCATCTTCACAGCATAGGCATTTTAACCAATTTTATTAACCCATTTTGTGCCCGTGGAGAAGTAATGGACAGGGACCACCTACTCTAATGTGGGGCTTTTTATAAACCTACAGAGGAGTCAGGATATTGGGAAGGAAGATCACTCATTAGGCAATGACTCTGATCTTCTTTTTAGTTCTTAATTCATGATAGTTCTATTATTCTCTGCAACTTTTTGGCTAACCATTTAAAATAATAATAAAAAAAAAATTAAGGATAATAAAATTACCTCTCAATCAATACAATCTATATGCATATTGTATTTTTAAATGAAAATTTTTTTAAGTTCATTTCATCAGTAATTTTAACCAAATTGATTGAAAATACAAATTTTATTTGATTATTAACTACTTTTACACTGAAATCTCCTTTCATGTACTTTACACACAAATTTCAAATTATGTAAATTGTTACACCAAAAATAATTTTTATGAATTCATGAATGATGTATTATTCACCCAGTCCAAATTCTGGGGATAGGGGGATGATTCCAGAAAGAGAATTTGTATAATTCAAGAAAATTATTTTGAAAATTTCGTAGAACTGACGTGTGCCTTAATTAAAAAATCTTACAAAATGAAAGTTTTTTTGTATAATATTGTCTAAAAAGAAAATAGTATCAGTAATTCTTATACTTAATTTTTACGAATATATTTATCCCATAAAAAGAGGTTTAACAGCTTTTAAACATCTAAAATTTCTTATTTCAGATATACATGTTATATTAACTTAAAAAATTAAACAATTTCTTTTCTCTGGAAGATAATAATTTTATCTAGTATATATTCAAAAACATTGATTTATTCTCCTACAAAAATTATAGTATATTTTTTTTAATTTAAATGGCGACAAAGCTGAAATGATGGAATAACTGTGTTCATATTTTTATTTGTATTACTCTTTTTTTTTTATATTTATTTAAGCCTCAATTTCTTTTATTTTTATTCCTTCTTTGTGGAATTTTACTTATGTTCAAATACTACGATTTTATGAAAGAAAGATTTACTTTTTAGATTATTATTTGTTATTACAGAAAATTTCAAATATTTTAACTCTGTTTTCAATTGTTCATCAATTTAAGTGGTTTAGAAGAATAAATAAATAAATAAAAATAAATTAAAAATACTCAAAATTTATTATTTCAAAAAAGGAATACCAAGGAATTAAATAAAAAAGGAATGCACTGAAAATTTGAATGGATATTACTAAATATTAATTGACTACACACATGAATTACTTAATTCATTGAAAACTTTATTCTGATTTCTTCTATTTTATTATCACTAATTTTAAAATTTTTTCTAAATAATCATAATAGATGTTATAAAAGCTCATACGAGTCTGATTCTCATAATTCAATAATTTAAAATGTAAAAGTTTAGAATAAAGTAAAAGGATTAATTGAATTAATCCATAACCCCCTAACTTTAATAATACAGCTAAAATTATAGAACCTTCTACAGGGTCTTATACACGAGCTTTGGGAGTCATATACGAGTATTAATTTTAAATAATGAAATATATTTTTTAAGCTAAAGGAGAAAATCCATATTTAACATACAAAGTTAATTCATATTAACTTTAATTATAGCATTTTAAATAATGTTTTATTTACTGATAAATGATGATATATTATTGTTTTATGTGTGTGTTAGATATTACTAGAAATTGAAAAAAAAAAATCAGAATAAAATAATTTGCCATATTTATGACTAATTGTAAAAAATATTCTAAAATACATAATATTTTATCTACAAAATGCATTTGTATTTATATTATACTTTTATTATGAGTTTATAATCAATTAACAATAAAATCAGTATTTTTATACAGAAATGTTTCAATTACTCATAGTTCTAGAATGTGTTTTATTAAAATTATCTTTTCCCATTTCCCATCAGTATTTATTTTTCATTAAGATAAATTTAAAAATAATAATGCCTTTGGTAAATAAGATATTAAAACAAATTTTTGCATGTGATCCAAATTAAAAAATATAAATTAGAACAATATTATATTTTTATAATTAACTATAAAAAATTAGCTTTAAAAAATTATATTTACTAAAAGTTATGGACTTTGGCTTATCACCATCCTTTTTTATCTCATTAGTATTTTCTTCTTTCCCATTAGTAGCCACTTCCTTCTTACCTACGATAGATTTACAATTAATAGCTATGCATTACAATGATCATTTGCAATTAATTAATTTATAATTAATTGCAAAAAATTTTTAAATGCATAATAGCTTATCTACAAAATGTAATGCATTTACGTTATAATTTTATTATGGGTTAATAATCAACAATTAAATAAGCATTTTTATACAGAAAGGTTTTATTAAAAAATGATTTTGATTAATTTTTTCAATAATTAACAATCATCTCCTGTAAAAAGTAATAAAAATAAAATTTTGGCCAATGCTTCTTGGTTACATAAAATTATCTGCTAAAAATCAAGAGAAGGTTCTAAAAAATTGTTTTTAATTAAAAACGAACTTTAAACAACTGGCTTTTAATTTATATTTTTATAATTTTCATAATGGAATTAAATTAACTTAAATTTAAACAATACAAATACATTTTGCATTCACTCTTAAAAGTTAATTAAAAAATAATTCTTTTGAAGAATTTCATTTATTTTTAATCAAACATTTATGTATGTCACATGGAGCACTAAACAAATTTTGTAAAAACATGAAAATCTGTAGAAATTATAATTTGCGTTTTATATAATTTCTTTACTTCTACTTTTAATCTACAATTTTTTTTAAAATTTATTACTCCAAATATTAAATATTTAAGTTGATATTTGATGCTTTAATATTTAGTTATACATTTAAAAATTTATTTTTATCTGATTAGGTAACATTTGACATTGTTATGATGAACTAAAAATGAATTTACAGACAATTTCTAATTTGTACTACTTTTTGCAAATTAATAGATATTTCAAATTATAACTGTTTAAAAAATTAAGATAAAACAAAGTAAAATATGAGCAGTAGTCACACTTTCACAAAAGAAAGACAACAAATAATTAAAAATACTTTCTGAGTGGTCAATTTAAATAACCGAATCATACAAAAAGATGATTATCTCTGACAAAAATATGACTTTTTTTAAAAAAAAGATATTTATCCATTTGTGAATTGTACAGTTAAAATTTGTTTTTCCAAATTTTTTTCCTTTAATCACTGATATAAGTTATTTCATTCTAGAATAACGTTTTTGTTATTTTCATAAAACACACATACAATAAATTTTTTATTTTTATTTTTACTATAAGTGTATACATATAACTTTTTATTAGTTTTAAACTTCAATTCATATGATAATTTTTAATTTTATAGTTAAAACATAATACTTATAATAGTTTAAAATATGAATCGCAAGTACAAAAAATGGAATTTTATTAATATTTGATATGTTAAAGAAAATACACGATTACACACGAATATTACGACTGTGGGCTATAAGTCACTCTAAAGTATAAAGCAGAAAATTACTATAACAGAATTTAAAACAGAAATAATAAAATGGACACTTAGAATAATATTTCTTATTAGCAAATTTGTATTGTATTTTAAAAATAATTACTTGTATTTAAACTTTTATTAAATCAAAATCTCTTTTGAAAATAAAAATTGCTTAAAAATCTATGAAATTATATAATATGAATTTTATATTTAATTATAAAATCACTAACAATACAAAAAAAAGGGATACATATTTTTTTAAATGCTTACTTACTGGAATTTGGAGCTTTATTATTTAAGTTAGCTGATTCATTGGGCTCTTTCACAACTATTGGATAAAAAAAAAAGCTTTTAATTATTATTCACAAATCATAAAAATATAAGAAATCGTGTACCTTAAACTATACAAAATAATTACATACTTCTGCCAACTTGGGAAACTTCCTCAGTAAAACTTTCAGGGCATTTTACAATGCAACAGGGCAATTTACAAACTGTTATTAATGATATCAAAGTTAAAATTACCAAAAAAGAAATTATACATATCCAATATATACTTTCTTAATTATGTTGTTATTATGCTGTGGGTATATATATATAAATGTATGCAATAGTTACATAAAAATAGAAGTAATTAAAAACATTCAACATATATGCATAGAAAATCATAGTAAGTTCTGTAAAAGTATTTAAGCACATTATAGTTTTTTTTATATAGTCATTAAACACATTATTTTGAATTTTGGGAAATGTTTATACGAGCTCAGAAATTTAATATTAGATATTCCAAAAAAAAAAAAAAAAAAAAAATTGGGGTTTTTTTTTTGCATGACCTTTGAAATTCTTATATTTTACTCTATGTATTATTTCATAAAATGCAATCAAGTTTAAAGGCAACATCAACAGCTTATAATTTAACTACGGTATTTACAAGCTATACACATACTTTCAAACAATTAACAATGAGTGAGACAATTTTAGAATAAAAAAATAAAAGGGTTTATCAATGGTAAGAATTGTTTATAATAAAAAAAAATAAGTTCAAAATATCCTATATATCGTCAAATCTGTAAAAACAGATAAAATCAAAACAATGGAAACATAGATATGAAAAATCTCTAAGTTGGCAGTTATGAGAAATTACATTCTAATAATAGCACATAAATAATGTTCTAAGTTACGAATATTTAAAATCTAGTGTATTATATATATAAAAAAATTATAAGAAAGAAATCAAACGTTATTTTTTTATCGATGTTTAGTGGCTTAGAAGAAGAAAAAATAGTAAGTGGTTACTGTATAATTAGCAAAGAACTTCTAAAAATCAATCTGCATTGTCAAATTGAATTAAATATTCAAATACATAGAATTAAAAAAATTTTGCATTGTATTTATTAAATTATCACCTCAAACTAAAAGAATTTTACTGAAATGAAATTTTGAATTTCAGATAATTATTTAAATTAAAATCTAAAACAAGTTACTCTTTGTAAACTAAATTAAAAAAAAAAAAAAATTTATACACTACAAAAATAAAATTAAATTAAAAAATACAATTCTTTTCTTTTTTTTAGAAATACCTTTTTTCTTTCTTCCTCGTTTCGCTGGTTGTTTTGGAGCTAAAAAGAAAATCATTAACTAAAATCTTTCAAATTCACATTTACTTAAATAAAATATTTTATAAACTGAAATAATAAATCATCCTCATTTAGGATCTCAAAAAGAAATTAATACATAAAAATAAAACTTAAATCAAAATTAAGTTAAAGAAAAAAACTTTAACCACAAATAAATCAAGTACAGCAGAAGAAATCAACAAAATTAAACCAAACTTAAGTTGCTTGAAACTAAAACTTGATCATTGCAGCTTTGAAATGTGGTCATTATTATAACTGCTGAAAATAATATCTTACTAGGTTGATACATATTTCTGTTAGTAAAAAATTATTATATTTAGTTTTTATGATTTTTACTTGTGACAAACAATTATAAAAGAAATTTAAACTAAAAATTTCCAATTGTAACAAACTACTGAGTAATTTAACATTATCAAATTAGGGAATTTTATTATCATAAAATTTCTAATTTGATAAGTACTTCAAACAACAAAAATGCTGTTACAAAAATAATTTGCAAACAATATTGTGATCTATTTAAAATTTAGTCGATTTAATTATAAAATATTGTTATTAAAAAACCGGAAAAAAACCACATTAATTAAAAAAAGGTTTAATAAATTGAGATTATGCAATAGATTTTTAAAAAATGAAACTATAGTTGATAGCGACAAAAATTATATTTCTTCTTTAAAGATAATATCATTCTTATGCATTGTGCTATTAATTTGAATTCTAAATAATGCTTTTAGCTTAAAGGCCACAATTTTCAATTAAAGGGCAACAGAAACATTTTTTTTATTGTTTCTTGATTTAGGTGAAGACTCTATAGATTACTTTTAACTCAAAAATTTAAAATATTTTTTTTTTAATTAGGTGAAGATTCTATGGGATTTACATGAGAGTATGGATTATTTTTAACTTAAAATGACGGTACTTGTTAAAATATAAGCTTTTAAAGATAATCCATATGTGTAAATATTCATCGCTGCTAATAAATAGCAATACAAACTTTTTTTGTATTATAAAAATACATTTATATTATTGATTTGTTGTATGAAGTGCATCTTCCCATGGAAAGTTTGATACGTACAGTACAGCAATTATGATTTTTGATGAATGAATTATTCAACTAACTTAAAATCAAAAGTTACTTAGTTCCATGATAAAAAGAATTAATTTAAACACACATATCAGATGATTAACATGAAAGTATCATCATAATATTTTTTAATTTAAATTTTGCATCACTTCTGAATTTCATGGAGATTTTTTTTTTTAATAAATTGATTCAAATATAATTTCAGGATATTGAAAATTACAAAAACAAATAAATAAATTACAATACCTGAATGTTCATCTTCGGTTTTCTTCCTTTTTTGATAACACAGTTGTTTCTAGATTTTTGACAATAAAAAATATTTTATTTAATGTAAACAAATTTTGTTTTGTAGTTTAATTTTATTCAGCTTTTGAGAAGTATTAAAAATAATTTTAATTGAAAAGAAATAAGAAATACAACTATTATCAAATAAATTTTTAAATAATACGGTTTAATATTTTTCTTTAAATTTTTAAAGGACTATGTAAAAATTCTTACATTTTATTAAAAACCAATATCAACATCTAATAGCTTATGTAATATTCATTTTTTAAATTATGTTAGATATAGAATTAATTTAAACAGACATATCAGATGATTAACATAAAAGTATCATCATAATATTTCTTAATTTAAATTTTGTATCACTTATGAATTTCTTGCAGATTTTTTTTTTTAAGTTGATTCAAATAATTTCAGGATATTCTAAATTACAAAAACAAATAAATAAATTACAATACCTGAATGTTCATCTTCGGTTTTCTTCCTTTTTGATAACACAGTTGTTTCTAGATTTTTGACAAATAAATATATTATTTAATAAAAACAAATTTTGTTTTGTAATTTAATTTATTCAGCTTTTGAGAAGTATTAAAAAATAATTTTAATTGAAAAGGAAATATGAAATCTAATAAGAAATACAACTATTATCAAATAAATTGTTAAATAATACAGTTTAATATTTTTCTTTAAATTTTTAAGGGACTATGTAAAAATTCTTACATTTTATTAAAAACCAATATCAACATCTAATAGCTTATGTAATATTCATTTTTTAAATTATGTTAGATATAGAATTAATTTAAACAGACATATCAGATGATTAACATAAAAGTATCATCATAATATTTCTTAATTTAAATTTTGTATCACTTATGAATTTCTTGCAGATTTTTTTAATAAGTTGATTCAAATAATTTCAGGATATTCTAAATTACAAAAACAAATAAATAAATTACAATACCTGAATGTTCATCTTCGGTTTTCTTCCTTTTTGATAACACAGTTGTTTCTAGATTTTTGACAAATAAATATATTATTTAATAAAAACAAATTTTGTTTTGTAATTTAATTTTATTCAGCTTTTGAGAAGTATTAAAAATAATTTTAATTGAAAAGGAAATATGAAATCTAATAAGAAATACAACTATTATCAAATAAATTGTTAAATAATACAGTTTAATATTTTTCTTTAAATTTTTTTAAGGGACTATGTAAAAATTCTTACATTTTATTAAAAAAACAATATCAACATCTAATAGCATAAATATTCATTTTTTAAAATATGTTAGATAATGTACACTATATTATTGAACTATAATAAAAATAATTTAATTTAAGGGAAATTAAATATTTATTAATTTCAGGCTATGCACATTCTAATAAATTATGTAAAAAAAAAAAAAATTGGAATTGTTTTACAGTACTTTAATATTTTTATAAAACTAAAAACAACTTAATGAGAAAAATCTTAAATATTTTAACAAACCTGATTTACAGTTTTGTGATCTTGATGTTCCTGTAATTTCAAAGGAAAACATTAAATATAATTAAATATCTTTTTCATTCAATTTAATTTTAATTTATTTCCATTAATAATTTAAATATTTCTTCTGCCAAATCAAAAATTCAACAAATATTTTATTTGATAATTTATAAATAAATCATTTTTTATAATAAAAATTTATTTTTAATGAACAAGTTATTAAAATTTTATATTTTTATTAGGAACAATGTCAGTGTTGTCTATTACTAGTATTGAAATGAATAAATTGAGTAAATATTAAAAAAAATAAGGTTTTTAAAAAATAAAAAGTAAATTAATTTAATAATTGTATGTTATTACAAATTATTAACATTTCAATCAACTGGCAAACGTCATAAGATTTAAAGAAATTAAAAAAAAAACTCCCATTAATATCTAAATTTACATAAATTCTATATAAACAATATCAAGAAGGAAAAAAAAATTATTTTAATAATGAAGTATTTATTTAAATTCACATAATTTTTTTTTTTTTTACTGTAGAACACATAAAGCCCTACTGTTAAAGTCAGTTCACTTTTTTTTTTACAACAATTATAATAAACAACAACTGTTTATAACATTCGTAAAAAACAAATAATAAAAAAACTATGAACTACTTTTAATTTCAAAATTTGAAAAAGATAATTTTACGAAACGATTAATACCCGATAAAACATATTTTTAAATGATTAATAAACAGTTACAAATATGTCTAATTCTATTCAATAATTAATGACTATTTTAGATTAATACTTCTTTAATCCAGAATGCATGTATGAAAATTCATTATGTTGCTTAGCCTGTATTAAAATTTACAATAACATCAATGCTTTAATAAAATTAAAATACCTTTCTTAAATAGAAAAATCCATGGTATAAAAATACCTCTGCATTCTTTTATTACAATAGGTAGTATGTGTTAAGAACCAAAGGAGAGAAAAGAACATTCTCAGTTAATTTTAATATGCATGCAAAAATTAATTTTCTTCAAATTAATTTTATATGCATTCGATCCATAATACACTTTACAAACTGCAATTCTATTTAACAGGCATAATTTAATTCAGCTTTAATAAGTTATCTTACAAAAATTTTAAGATTGAATGAATTTCACAATTGCAGGTTTCAATTTCAATGTTTTGAAAATCTATAACAACTACACACCATTATTATGGGCACATTTAATTTAAAAATAGGGAGGAAAAAAAAATAAAAATACAGAAATGAAAAAAATTGCAAAAAACACAATTGGGAACTGCATGAAAATTCATTATGGCTATATTAAATTTTGTAATAATTTCTATATTTTAATATTAAAATTAAGATCTTTCTAAAAAGAGAAAAATATTTTAAATGTATAAAAGTTACCTGAATTTCCTTTTTTTACATGAGGTGACACGTGAAGAGCTTAGAGAGAAATAGGGGAAAAAAATTGTTAAATTGAAAGCGAATTTTTTTTGAAAATTAATTTTATATGCATTTTACCTATATATCTTTAAAATCTATAATGCAACACATGGCACCATTATTAAGAAAAATTCAATTTAAAAATAAATTCAGAAATGGAGAAAATATAATTAGAAAATTAAGCATTTATTTTAGAAAACAATTTAAAAGAAAAATATCATTGCATAATGGGACAAAATCATTCATTGTATGATTTTTAAATTCTTTTAGAGATTTTACTCTAAATTTCATAAATTGGGAAAATGTTTAAAAAAAAAATCTGAAATAAATCAAAGGTAAGTAACCACAAGTAATTAACAATTTAACAATAGCAAGTAACAACAATTAATTAGCACTACAAAAATAAATAATTAAAACATTATTTCAGCATTTGAATTCAGAACAAAAATTAACGTTCAATTTGTAAATATTACAAACAACATCTCTAAAATGCATTTCTATGCTTATCCAAATTATTTGAAACAAATGCAATATAAGAACCTAATTTTTTAATTATTTAAAAACTAAAATTTAAAAATTTTTTCAATCACACCAATAATTGCTGCACTTAATTTATGTTCATTAATCAGATATTCTTTTTGAAATATTAAATTCAATATTAAAGAGTAATAAAACAATATGAGTACAATTATTATTAACATAATAAAGAGACATTAATATACATAACCATTTCAATAAATCACACAAAATATTAAAAAGTGTAGTGATTCAAATCTTGCAATCTTGTATTTTTAATTTTTAAAACTATGTTTCTATTTTGTATTGATTTTTTTACAATAATATTTTCTTCTGCAGCCTGACAGCCAATTGGCTAGTGCTCTGGCCATTGGTATCACAGACTTCAAGTTCGGACCTGGCAGTGGCATGGATGTTTGTTAGTGGTTCAGAATCCAAGTTAAACTGTAGGTCCCAATCTAATTAGCCTGAAGTGTGCACAAAATTACTGTAGAGCGACAAACCACTGTAGAGCGACAAACCAAACCAATCTTAAAAATCTATTTTACCTATACTTGGAGTAATGAAATAAAATGAATACACTTAATAAAATTGCTACTTCAAAAAATCCTCATAAGAAAATATTATGATTTAAGAAATTAAAAGCATTATTTCAGTTGTGGAAATTTCAAATAAAAATGTAAAAACAATCTATAAAGCAAATTAAATTTAAGAAAATTAAACTTTTAAACTGTTTACAATAAAACTCCATATTAAAAAAACTATATTCATATTTCTCGATTAAAAACATCAAGATTAACTTGAATATAGCATTGACATTAAACTGACTTATTATAATAGTATATTACAAAACACTGACTAATTCACAATATCAAAGTTATTGTGATGAATAAAAGCCTGATTTTTTTGTGATTATAAAAGTATGTTAATATATGATTTTAAATATATGTTCTAAAATATGCTGCCAAGCCTAAAATTTACTATTAAATGAAAATTTAATAATTTTTAATAATGTAAAAATAATATAGTATTTTTAAAAAATTAATTTTATGTCATCAGAAATTTAACTATTTAATTAAATAAAATTTTAGCTATTTGAAATTAATTTAGTGTAAATAGATATAACACAGTAAACATACATGTGTAATTTGCTTTGTTGCTGTTTTGCCAAAGCAGATATAATAATACTCAAAAATTTCACAGCCTTGAAATTAAAAGAGAGCCTCAATCTATTTTAAAGGAGGAAAAAAAAAAAATTATGAGTAGATACATATATTTGGCTTTGTTATTTTTATGTGTATTTAATTATTTTCTTCAAAGAAATACTATCAATATTAAATTTTGCTTATATACACGTAACTGCCCATTCATGTTATTTAATTTGTGCATTCCTACCATATATATTCTATCCAATAAACATTGAAAATGCAAAATAAGACATTTTCAAATATTATGAGTGAATATTCTGTTTTTACACATATTTAATTTAATCAATTGAATTAAGCATACCTTTTTCCAATGTCCTCACCCTGTTTAAATACATATTCAGAGACAGAACCTTTCCATCTACTTAGAAAGCCGAATTTTTTTACTCTCGCCTAAAATAAAAATATAATTGTATTCTCAAATATTTATTTTTTTTTTTACTTAACAATAAAATACATCAAATATATACAAATTAACAAAATTTATTTTAACTTTATCTTAAAAGTATAATAACATGCATATCCAAAATGACAAGTTATTATGTGCGTCAACCTATTCCCAAAGTATTTAGTCTGACTGTAGTGAAACTTGGTCAGATTCAGATAGGAAAATGATCAATTTATTTGGGAAGCATCTCCACTTTGCACGAAAATTATCGATCAGATGAGAGCAGTGAATTTTTATCTATGAATAGGAATTTAGATCTTACTGCACCTCAAAACAAATGTCTTCTCATTATTAGGTAGTAACAAACCCTCTATAAAAGTTATAGAAGTTCATAAGACTATTTAGCATAATGTGGGCCAATACCATGATCCCTTTTATTGATAAACTGAAAGTAAAAACTTTTCAGGTTCTCACCAAATCATAGTATAATGATAAGCCATCTGAATTGATCTGCTTGAGTCAGATTAAAGTTCCAAATGTGATGTGAGCACCTCACTAATGTCTTAATATGAAAGTTGCAATTATATGTTATGAAAATATGAAAGTTACAATGAATCGAACAGGGGGAGGGAAATGTCTTCTCTTATAGTCTATTATTTATGAATTTACTTATTATCTTACTATTATTTATAAGTTTTATGTGAGGTTTTATTTAAATGTTCGAAAACTTCTTGAGGAAAAAATAATTAAAAATTTGATTATGACTCTTAAAATTTAATTTTTAAATCTGAAATGTTTATGGAAATCTTTATTTAGACCATAGAACAAAATGAGCAGATACCCTAGCAAAATTTTAAAAATAGATTCTTAAGGATCACACTAATAAAATATATAAATTTAAAAATACATAAATATATACACTATTAATTATCTATATATATATAAATGAAATATCTATATATTTTCCTATTTTTTATATCATAAAACAAGAAAAAAATGAAAAGGTAAAGATGTCATATAAAAATGCAATTTACTTTCATAGACAAGTTGTTAGCTTCTTCAGCATCCTGGATGGCTTGTTGTAATCGTTTGCCTTTTTTTTTGTGTCTGTTTTTAATTTTCTTTGAAAGGCTTTCCTAAAAAAATATTAAATAATAAATAATTATATTTTATTTATCCCTCAACAACATATAATTAAATCACATTCAAATATCAACTCATATTTTTTATTTCAAGTTTTAGAATATTATAATTTAAAAAACATACAATTATTTTCTAAGAAATTGTTACATTGTATTACATATTAAGTTGTTTTCTTATCAATGTTTCTACTAGAAATATAGTAAAATAGAATATCAAATTTTGAAATATGTGATCTTTATTTGCGGAAGAATTTCAGTTATTTATTGACGCAAAAAAATATTTCTTTCTAATTAAGATATATTTTTTTTTTTAAATTTAAAAAATTTTCTAAAAGTATTATTATACATTGAGTAGTCAAATATGCAATAGTCAGCTATAGAAAATATTTAGGAGAAAATATGTAAAAATCAGCCAAATAATAATGAAATGTCATATTTTCTTTCAATAATCCATAAATTATACGTGAAAGACATTATAATTTTTCAGTGCTGATTATGAGCTCCTTGCACACAATCTGCAGTCTATTTTTGTTAAAAATATTAATAAAAGTATTTCTAAGCATGAGTCACTTTAAAAAACACTTTTTTTTTCTTCCTGAAAATAATGTACAGGTTTTTTTAATTGATTTATTCAATGAAATGCTATAAGGATTTTCCTTTCTGTTATAAATATGGAGATTACAAGTTATCACATTTTTTTTAATTTGATCCATTTAAATAAATTATTAAATTTAGAATGTGATAATAGTTTTTTTTTAATTGACTCTTCTTTATCATATAGTATCTTTTGTTTATTTTACCTTATTTGCTTATATTGCGATGAAAAACCTCCGGTAACTTTCTTAGCAGAGTGATTTCATACAAATATTTTCGACGTGATTTTTTCAATCTTTAACATTTAAGATATTTTTTTAATACAACCTCGGCATCATCTAAAGGGCTTAAAAATAGTAAGTCAAGTATTTCACTTCCAAATACAAAAATGGACTAATGGAAATCATCAGCAAAGTTTATGCTGCTACAGATTAAACCATGTTGTAGTCTGTTTATTTTCCCCTTCCACTGACAACAAATACTGCGAATTATAGACAGAAAATCAGGATGATTAAAAATATAGTTTTACCATTTAATACAGATTAATTAGATGAAGTCAAGTTCTTAATATTAATTTAACTCATCTTTAATTGATTTCAAAATCAAATAACAAACAAGAAATATTTTCAGCGCTTTTTATCTTTTTTTGTTGAATATTTAATTCAATCAATATAATTAATCTCATTTTTAAATAATTGATAACTGATGACCATTATGATTGATTTTTAACAGTAAACAGATTTTACTTCTAGAAAATCTAAATTGAAATCACTGAAAAACTATAAATAATTGCCTTCTATAATACATCCACTGTAATTGGCTTCAACATAATATTTAGCTATTATCTATTTCATTTCACTAGAATGAGTTTATAATCCTCTTATTTATCACTAGATAATTATGATGCAATAAGGAATGAAGAATAACAATAAAATATAGTTGGATAGCAAATTCTATAATAATTTCAGTTTATTCAATTATATAACCCGTATACAGATTTCACAAATTTCAATAAAATTAACCCTTAATAAATCATGAACATGCATTTCTTTAGAAAATGTCAAATACAAGTGATTTCTGCTATGAGTAAAACAAGCATAACAGTTTAGAAAATTCTCCACAGAGTAAAATTTATATTTTCTAAAACTAAAACATTCTAACTTTGACTAACATAACGTAAAATTTCTAAAACACCACGTTTTCAGAATGAAAATGATATTTCAGTTAGGCATAAAAATTTATTTCAATACCAAGGGATTAATTGGGGAGGGGGGCGGAATTAAATTATGAAATAAAATTACTAGATATGAATTAACATGTGTAACTGTAAATGGCACTGAAACATACAAAGTGCTTTGTTAACATAGATAAAATTTTTAAAAATTTTCTAAAAAAGCCTTCTTTCCATTGGCATCTACATCAGAACTGGCCACTTTCTTATAATACTTAAAAAAATCAGTCTGTTATTTATTATTTAGTAGAAAAAAATATAAATTGTAATATTTTTCAAGAAAATGCACCCAAAATCCCTTTTTATACTTTTAAGCAAATTGGGATATTTTTTTTTTTTTTTACTATGTTTTATTTAGTTTTACACAATCAACTTAAAGGATAAGGAAAAAAAAAAACCTAGAATTCAAGAAAGATATATTTTATTACACAATTGTTTGTGCATAAACAACAACAAAAAAAAAAAATTGAGTTTTTAAGTTTTAGTAGTTGTTTTTAAATGAATTCTTTTTCTGTGGAAATTTTTAAAATATTAGTTCACAATTTCATCAGTAACAGGTACAATATTATTAACAAAATTCTTTAAAGGTTTTCTTAATTTATAATGATTAAAAGAATAGAAAAAAATATTCAAAAAAAGAAAACTTATACTAATCAAGTAACAGAGGTGGAGAAATAACTAAAAAAATAAACAAAATAACAAAATTAGAGAAATGAAAACTGTTATAAGATTTTTAAGAGTATTGAATATTCTGCAAAAGAAAATGAAGTCTATGACTCGTTTATTGATATTTAGAAGTACAACTGGTATGTATTTCACAGTTTTCTAAATACAAGAAATCTCATTTAAATTAAGCATGTATACCTTCCGGTTATTGATTAGATTTATGTAACTTGAATGCTTTTATTAGATTCACTTTTTAATCTATAATCAAAATATACATAAAATTTTTATAAACAAATAAATGTTCCTAAAATAATAAAATATTTATTCATAGCATTATTCATGACAGAAGCCATTTGCAGCAAATTTGTGTTATCAATCCTGTTATAAAAATATTTGCCTTTTCTAATTATACAATGCTTGAAAACTGCCAAAAGAAGATTTTCCTAATTTTCAGAACTCTGTTGCAGGAATATAGAGATGAGGTCAGCTATAACTAGGATTATGATTATATATATATATATATATATATATATATATAATGTATACATATATATATATATAATGTATACATATATATATATATATGTATATATATATATATATATAATGTATACATATATATATATATATATATATATAATACATATATCAGAATAGCCTAATATACAATACAAATTAAATATTTCTGATATAAGCAAAATACTTACATAATTACTTGTTCCATAACATACAATATTATACTTTCTTATCCAGCTTCTAGTTGGTTTTGGGCCAAAGAAGGTAACATGGTATTCCTAAAAGGAGAATTCAAATAAATCAACTAAAAAGAAATGAAATATAAAAATCACAATCGATTTAGTAATAAAATTATTAGCGGAGAGGGGGGAGGGAGAGAAACACACTGTAAAATCATATGGAAGATAAATTAATTACTAGTATAAAGTTTTTTTTTTTTTTTTAATAAAGATATTTCATTTAAAGAAAGCTTAATTCAAAGAGGAGATCTATGGATATAACTTGCTTTCCTCATAATTTAAAGTGAATAAATTAAAACATGGAAAAATAACACTTATAATACTATAGCATGACAACAATTGAATAAAACTCATGTAAAAGAATATTAAACAGTATGTTTTTTTGTTGTTGTTTTTTTTTTTTATGTATTTAACCTGATTTGACAAATTTTCAAGTTCAATATTCTTAATAAATAACTTGAACTATTTTCAATTTTCAACACTTTAAATACAACAAATAAAAAAAAGCTTTAAAATAAAATACGACTTATTAATTCCATAATAAAATAATATTAAGCAAGAAATCCAGACCAAAAAAAGTCTCGATTAAAATATATTACGATAAGAATTAAATTATTAAGTATCTAAATTATAAAAAATTGATCTAAAATCTTCACATAAATAAACATTATCAATAAAAGGTTATGATCTATCTTGCCTCATGTTCATTTTCTATGCGACGATAATTTCCGTCGGAGTGACTATCTTCACCAAGCCAGGCCACCTATAAAATCAAGAGCTTACTATTATATAATAATTTTATTCAATATTAATAACGTTTAAAACATGGAAAATGCATGATAGGAATTTTTTTTTTAAATACAATAAAGAAGGAAATAAAAGTTTGATTTAGTAATTTATAAGTGTTCTTATGCCTCCTCTAGATTACATGGATAGCATCCGACAGTAATTTTTTCGCCATGACATCACTTCCTGTGATTTTGTTTATGGAGATATATTCACGACTATTCTTACACCTGCCTTTGCCTAAAACAGTGACTAATTGTTCATATAATCAAGAGTGATACATAAGTAAAACTTTGATTTTCTTTCTGCATTGTATTCAAATTTTACTTTCTATAATTGCTAAAATATTTTTATTTGTAATCATGATAAGTCTCAAAAAAAAAAATTTTTTTTTTTTAAATAGGATTTACCATGGATATGAATTTAATTTTGCCCAAACTACATCACCAGGTGAAAAATCTTCCAAATCTGCTTCCGTAATGTTAGAAGGCATTTCACAACTTCCAGGTTTGCCGTCTGAAAGTGAAAAAAATTGATTTTAAAACTGATTAAAAATAAAAATCTTAAATAATACATAGATTTAATTATATTTGGATAAAGAACGTTGATTTTTGAAAAATCTGCTACTTATATATATGCATATCCTTTTGCCTTCATTGTTTGAGAAAATATTTTAGAATGAAATAAAAATATTTTATCACTGAACAGAAAAACATTCAAAATAAGTTTTCCAAAATACAGATAATTAATTTTACTAAGGCTTCAATCAGTAAAGAAAGAGCTTTCTGAATGAATTTATTGATTTCTCACTTTAAATAGAAAATATGAGCATGCTTTTACTCCTCAATAAAGCAAGTGAGAGACAGTTATCGTACAATAGAAGGAAGACATCTATTTATCCTTGTCTCAAACACAGAATAGCATTGAAATGCAGTAGCAGTATTAATTATTCTTAACATATCAATGAATTTCAATGGATTCCTAGCATTTCATGATCAGATATTACATGGATATAACATTGCGAATATAATCTCTTCTGCTTTGCTGGGATTTTTAAGACAGGCAAAATGCTTCATTGTTGACTGGCTATAGAGTTGTTTTTGCCTTTATGATTTTTTTTTTCAATATAATAAAATTGTAAATAAAGTTGTTCTCAGATAAATGCTAAAAGCAGTGGAGGAATACAGAAACCACTAAAGAGCTTGAGCTGGGAGAATGATTCAAATAAATAAACAAATACTAAAAATTCATCAGTAGCCAGCGTAGATGGATGTCGTGCTAGCACAACTTAGCATGAAAGGTGAAAGCAATTTAGAGAAAATTAAAACTAATGGAAACAATCCACACTTAAAGCTAAACAAAGTAGTTCTGATTGACGAAGAATTTATCACTAGCAATATTTAATCTTTTTTGAAGTGAGAGAAGAATTCAAAAGCAGTATCAAAAAACCTCCGAGGTCTCTTCCTATGTTACTAATATTTGTATGATAAACAGGTAATCTTCTTGCTTCTGGCATTTTGTGTGAATCCTTTTTAGAAATTTGGAAGTGTCATCAATTTAATTAGTTTATTGCAAAAACAAGAATTTTTTTTTTATAGAAGGATTGATTGTAAGAGAAGGAGGATGGGAAGGGGGGGTACTCACAAATGAAGTTTTATCAAAATACCCTTTGAGAAAAAAGCTGGGATATATGCTTTAGATCAGGGGTCTCCAAACTACAGCCCGTGGGCCAAATTCGGCCCACCAGTGCCATCAATCCGGCCTGCAACAGCGAATAGCTTATTGTTGCTGTAATAATTTGGATAAAAAAAACACATTAAAACACTAGAAATTATAGATAATGGCAAAAAATTAAAATGGTTTTGGCCCTTTACTGGAGTAAGCAATATGGCCCTATGGCTGGAAAGTTTGGAGACCCCTGCTTTAGATGATCTATACTTTCTTTCAGTGAGTTTCACATCCCTTTCATTTGCATATTCAACCAATAAGCTATAACTTAAATGTATTTAATTATGCAAGCTAGTAAATAATTTTTATATCAGTGAAATACAAATGGATAATGTTTGTATAAAAGTTTATTACATTTTATGTTTATTTTCTTTACGTTTCAAGCAAAATAAAAGAAATAAAAACATTTCAATGATTGGCAACTTATATTTTTTAAATACAGGATTAAAATATTAAAGTAAAGATTAAAATAGTAATGAAAAAAAGATGGTAGAAATAACTGAATGTAACAAGAAAACATACATAAATTACACTTTTTTATAAATTGTTTAAATCCTTTTACTGTCAATTTTTTTTAAATATGATTGCTTTATTTTGTTAAAAAATTACAACAAACAAGTTAGCCTTCTTTTTTTCTGCTATGGCACATTTTTCAAGACGTAGACATATAAATACTAAAATTAAACAATTGTGTTCATAAGTTAATGTAATGAAAAATTAATAAAAATCAGTACCAATCGTTGCCATCCAACAAAACCAGACACCTTCAGTAGAAACTGTGTCTTCTGGCAACGGCCTCCACTTATCGCAATTTGTACATCTTATACATTTGCCCTTTTTCAGTTTACTATACCAAACCCACAATGCTTTATGAACATCAATTACAGAAATTATTCGATCTGAAAAAAAGAAGTATAATGCACACACATATATATAGGAAATAATTATAATTAAAAATATAATTGAAAGCATTTGTTTAAATTGCCTGAAAGTTTTCTAATACATGAAAGCATTCATTCCACTTAAAATACTGGATGTACATGGTAAAAGTAAAAGAACTAAATTTATCAAAATAGATTGAATTAGTAAAAGCCTAAACAAGGTAAAGATCCAGATACAAGATTTTTTTTTTTTTTTTTTTTTGACACCTAGTAAACTAGTACTAGCACTGTAATTAATGCCTTTCCCCACTTTGATTTAAAATGAGATAATCAATTTTGTATTTTAAAATATAGTATACACTATATTTTAGTAATAAAGTAAATATATTATTATAGTTATTTTTGCCGCAACACTATCGATTTTTTCTTTCATGAGTTAATGCAGAGTAAATGTTTCAGTTTCATAAGTAAATTATAAACTTACTTATACATTTTTTCCACAAAATCAAGCCAAAAATGGGAAATGATTTACCGCCAATAATTTGAATTATAAAGTAATCCAGCCGTAAATGCTTAGAATTGTTTTAGACAAACGGGGGGGGGGGGAAATAAAATACCTTGTTAAACAAAATGTTTTTCCCTCTCTCTGTACTGTTATTCAAAAATTATTGCTTGATTTTGACTTATTAAGAAGCTAACAATCTATTTCTTACAGTGCCGAGCGCAAAGAACTATTTGTTTTTCATACTAAAGTGATGCCACCATCAGATGTTAAATATATCTGTATTAATATTAATGTAGTTGCAAATTTAACTCTGTTAAATAGAAATAACTGTGACAAAAAGCAAGAATTAACAATTGAACTTTAACGGCCTCATTGAAAGCAGCGTTTGTTTTAACTCCAGTTAAATTCAGCGCTTTGGAGTGAGAAGCGATGAATCCAAATATGAAATTTTAGAAAATATTTGTTAATTATTTTGTAAATGCAAATATTCTAATCATATTAAAAATATGAAATGATTGATTGCATTGTGTTTATGTAAAACATAGAGAGCCTTACAAAAGTTTCTATTAAACGTAATATGCACAAACTTAAAAAGTTATTTAACAAAATTTAAAAAATTTATTGCCTTGTAACACTTAAGCTTGGATATATATATATTATTTACTTTTTCGTTTTAAATATTTAAGAATAAATTCGTTTAAATATATGTTGAAAGCATGAATGTTACACATGAACAATCAATTTCACTAGAAATCTTGCTTGTTAAATAATTTACTTGATTGAATATTCACGAACGATTTTTAATCGCCTTGTATTTGGATTACCAGGGACGGGCAAACTTTTTCAGTCGCGGGCCAAAAGATGAAAAAAAAAAAAAAAAAAAAAAAGTTTGTCAGGCCGAGATAGATTTGTCTAAAATTTTAAAAACAATATACAAGTATTACAATTTAACTATGTTAATGAGATGAATGAAATTGCGATTTCATTTTTAAAAGTTCCTTATATTGAGATTCCAAGTGACATGTACTGATTCTAAGGAACGAGGTTAAATGCTCATCTGTCAGTCTACTTCTGAAATAATTCTTTCTAAGGTTCATAGTTGGAAACACTTGTTTACATATATCAGATGAAGCAAACATAGCGCTGATTTTCTGGGCGTGAGATATTAAATTTGGGGAAAATACTTTCGATAATGATTTGTAAAACTCTAACTTTGGCATATTTAGAAACAACTGCTATATATTCCTTTTAATTGCCTCGGACCGGCAAATTAAAATTTTATCCGCGGGCCGTAGTTTGCCCATCCCTGGGATTAGTCATAAATAAAAAAGATTTGAAGTAATTTTTAATATATTTGGAGTTTATAGATTTTAGTTGCTACTTTGAGGAAATGTTATGCTACCGAAAATTATTTTCAAATTCTGGTTAGACATATATAATTTATTTGGTTGGTTTCTCACTGTTTGTTTTCACAGCAACCACGATCGAACATTTAATGCAGGATTATGCTTAGGATTTTTTTTTTTTTTTTTTTTTTTTATAGAACTTGGAGTCTCTTCTGCAAATCGAAATTTCTGGACGATTATTTTAAATTCATTCCGGTTTTCGATGTCAATATCTATTTATAGATGCATGGTACTATCAATGAATTCGAACTCACCAACTAAAAGGGTTTACACTGAAGTGACAAAAGTTATGGGATAGCAATATGCAAATTTTCAGATGGCAGTAGCATCGCGTAGAACAGGTATAAATGCGCAGTGCTTTCATTTCGGTTCAAGTTATTCATGTGAAGAGGTTTTGACGTGATGATGACCGCACGACGGCAATTAACAGACTATGAACGCGGAATGTTAGTTGGAGCTAGACGCATGGGTCATGCCATTTCGGAAATCGTTAGGGAATTCAACATTCCCAGATCCACTGTGTCAAGAGTGTGCCGAGAGTATGAAATTTCAGGCGTAACATCCCACCATGGACAGCGCAGTGGTCGACAACCTGCACTTAACGACCGAGACCGGCGACGTCTGCAAGAGTCGTAAATTCTAACAGACAAGCAACACTGCGTCAAATAACCGCAAAAATCATTGTGGGACGTACAAGGGATTTGTCTGTTAGAACTGTGCGGAGAAATTTGGCTTTCTTGGGCTATTCCAGCAGAAGACCGACTCGAGTGCCTTTACTGACAGAACGACATCGTTTGCAGCGACTCTCGTGGGCACGTGAGCATATCGGTTGGTCCCTAGATGAATGGAAAACCGTGGCCTGGTCCGATGAGTCGCGATTTCAGTTGGTAAGAGCTGATGGTAGGGTTCGAGTGGGGCGCAAACCCCACGAAGCCATGGACCCAAACTGTCAGCAAGGCATTGTTCAAGCTAGTGGTGGCTCTGTAATGGTGTGGGCTGTTTTTCATGGCATGGACTTGGTCCTCTGGTGCGACTGGACCGAACATTGACTGGAAATGCTTATGTTCAGCTACTTGGAGATCACTTGCAGCCTTTCATGGACTTCATGTACCCAAACAACGATGGGATTTTTATGGATGACAATGCGTCATGTCACCGGGCCACAACTGTTCGCGATTGGTTTGAAGAACATTCTGGACAATTCCAACGAATGATCTGGCCACCTAGATCGCCCGACATGAATCCCATCGAGCATTTATGGGACATCATCGAGAGGTCTGTTCGTGCCCAAAATCCTACACCATCAACGCTTTCACAATTATGGACGTCTATCGAGACAGCATGGCTCAATATTCCTGCAGAAGACTTCCAACGACTTGTTGAGTCCCTGCCACGTCGAGTTGCTGCACTTCGGAAAAAATGAGGAAAGGAAAAGAGGACCGACACGATATTAAGAGGTATCCCATGACTTTTGTCACTTCAGTGTATATGTCCACTAACACTAATAACTCCTCCAATCCCATTTCTAATGAACAAAATAAGTTTTCTTTTTTTAAATTTCTTCTTTTGGTTTTATCCCATGAAACCATTTGATCCAAATTTACTATATTTCCCTTCATTTTTATATGTAACACTGTAAAAATATTTCTGGTGGATGAAATTCGAAATGTACAGTAATTTGCCAGAAAGAATTTCTTTCTTGTCTCTCTGTCAGTGACGGAATTAAGCTTATTCCCACGAGGCCCGGGCCTAGGGCGGCAAATTTTTAGGGGTGCCAAAATTTTTGAGGCGGTAAAAATTTGAAATCGATTTTGTTTTTATCAACTGTAAGACCGAATTTTAATGTGTCTTTTCTTGCTTTGACAACCTCAAGATGTCAATATTTAAAGGGTAGAATTATTTTTAAAATAATTAATTAATAAGTAGTAAAATTTAAAATATCTAACAAATAGGTACAAAAAATTTTCGTTAAGTGTAGCATTTATCTATTGACGTTAGATTTTTCGTAAATTTTTCTTAAAAAATCTAAATGTAGCGTTTGTTTATTAACACAAAATATTAATTCAGCATATTTAATTATACCTTTGTCCGATTACTCAAAAACTACAATATATTATATCATTAATATTATATCATTAATTAATTAGATAGAAATGATTTATTTCTTAATTAAAAGCAATTTATTCTAAATTGAATGCTTAGCTGTTATACAAATATATATATATATATATATATACATTTAATTTGTGCCTGAACTCAATACCTAAATTTAATTCGAACCCATTATTACTATTCGTATTATTATTATTATATATAAGAGCGTCAAATTAACTTGGGCCTACGACGCCATAGAACCTAAATCCGTAACTGCACTCGCTAGCAATAGCTGATCAAATTATTCTATGAAATACTCTTGAATTTATGCATACCCCATAACTTTCTTGCAATTATGTTTTGTAGCTAATAATTCTATTTATCTATTCTTTCTATTCTATGATTCTATTTATTCCATGAGACAGTTTTGTTGGCTTCACCAGATGATTTATTAATTATCCATTCTTGCATGAAAATATTACACTTACAGTGTCCTACAAGCGTTTTTTCATGCATGTGATTCTTATTATGATTCCAAGAAAAAAATAAAAGAATATTTAAATTATTATAATGTAAAAAGAACTACAGTTTAATCCAAATAAGGATAATATTGTTTATTCAATTTTAAACTTTTCACATTTAAAAAAAAAAAAAAAATATTTTAAAACTTTTCACATGTGATTTAGACAGAAAAGTATTTTACTTCATATTAATTTAGAAATATGTTTTCATAAAAGGCTAAAACATCTACTTCATATAAAAGAAAAATCGTTTGCTTAGAATATTCATTTGTTTTTAAATAATATATATATATATATATATTACACTATGTGGAAGAAAGTGACGGGACACGACACTATAACGACATAAACCCATATTTATTAAAATTAATCGGAGGTAGGGCCTCCTTTGGCTGTGATCACAGCTGCAACCTTTCTGGGCATGCTTTCCACTAAATTAGCCATAGTTGCAAGAGGAATTTCCTTCCAAATGTTTAACAGGAAGTTCCATAGTTCAGGCTTGCTTTTGGGGAGTGGGGCGCAGGCCCTCAACCGACGGTCCAATTTCTCCCAGAGATGTTCAATTGGGTTATGATCAGGGCTCTGCGCCGGCCATTCCATGCGTTTAACGTTGTTGTTCACATACCAATCAAGAGTCCTTCTTGCAACATGGCATGTTGCGTTGTCGTCTTGATACCAGCAATCATCCATACCGTACGTTGCCCACAAGGTAGGAAGGACATGATTGTCGAGAATATCACAGTATTTATCGGCATTCATCGCACCATCAACCTTCACCAGTGGGCCAGCCCCATACCAGGAGAAACAGGCCCATACCATCAATCCTCCTCCACCAAACTTTACAGTTGGGACGACACACTCGGGCAAAAGGCGTTCTCCTGGTAAACGCCATACCCAAACACGTCCATCGGAACTGAAAGGGGTAAATCGTGACTCGTCACTCCAAAGGACGCGTTTCCAGTCATCCAGAGTCCAAGTACGGTGGTCTTTGGCCCATCGAAGGCGCGCTTTCTTGTTGGTTTTCGTAATCAAAGGCTTATGGGCCGCCGAACGTTCAGTGTAACCTAACTTATGGGCCTTGATACGAAGAGTCTTGGTCGAAACGGCCACACCTGTGGCTTGTCTAAACTCATTAGCGATGTTATCCATGGATGTTTGACGGTTACTTCGAATCTCCCTGCCGAGCACCCGCCGGTCTCTGCTGGTGAGAACTGTAGGTCGTCCACTTCGGGGTTTGTTCTGACAGTGTCCCTCAGTCTTGTAGCGACACACAACACGTACTACAGTTGATTTTGAGCAGTTACGGAGACGAGATATCTCCTAATTGACACCTTGGCAAGATGCAATCCAACCAACACACCTTTCTCGAACTCAGACAACTCTTCCAGTGGCGGCATCTTGACAAAAAACAACTCTAGTCGACTCCACAGAGTATTTATAGGATATAACTGACACGTGATACCTATTATTGCGCATGTGTCAGCTGTATTGTCGACTTTTCTACTTTTCGAGGGGTGTCCGTCACTTTCTTCCAGATAGTGTATATACATATAAATATATACACTGAAGTGACAAAAGTCATGGGATACCTCTTAATATCGTGTCGGCCCTCCTTTCGCCCGGCGAAGTGCAGCAACTCAAACGTGGCATGGACTCAACAAGTCGTTGGAAGTCTTCTGCAGGAATATTGAGCCATGCTGTCTCGATAGACGTCCATAATTGTGAAAGCGTTGAAGGTGTAGGATTTTGGGCACGAACAGACCTCTCGATGATGTCCCATAAATGCTCGATGGGATTCATGTCGGGCGATCTAGGTGGCCAGATCAATCGTTGGAATTGTCCAGAATATTCTTCAAACCAATCGCGAACAGTTGTGGCCCGGTGACATGGCGCATTGTCATCCATAAAAATCCCATCGTTGTTTGGGTATATGAAGTCCATGAATGGCTGCAAGTGATCTCCAAGTAGCTGAACATAAGCATTTCCAGTCAATGTTCGGTCCAGTGGCACCAGAGGACCATGTCCATGCCATGAAAAAACAGCCCACACCATTACGGAGCCACCACCAGCTTGAACAGTGCCTTGCTGACAGTTTGGGTCCATGGCTTCGTGGGGTCTGCGCCACACTCGAACCCTACCATCAGCTCTTACCAACTGAAATCGTGACTCATCGGACCAGGCCACGGTTTTCTATTCATCTAGGGACCAACCGATATGCTCACGTGCCCACGAGAGTCTGTGCAAGCGATGTCGTTCTGTCAGTAAAGGCACTCGAGTCGGTCTTCTGCTGGAATAGCCCAAGAAAGCCAAATTTCTCCGCACAGTTCTAACAGACAAGTCCCTTGTACATCCCACATTGATTTCTGCGGTTATTTGACGCAATGTTGCTTGTCTGTTAGAATTTACGACTCTTTGCAGACGTCGCCGGTCTCGGTCGTTAAGTGCAGGCGGTCGACCACTGCGCTGTCCATGGTGGGATGTTATGCCTGAAATTTCATACTCTCGGCACACTCTTGACACAGTGGATCTGGGAATGTTGAATTCCCTAACGATTTCCGAAATGACATGACCCATGCGTCTAGCTCCAACTAACATTCCGCGTTCAAAGTCTGTTAATTCCCGTCGTGCGGTCATCATCACGTCAAAACCTCTTCACATGAATAACTTGAACAGAAATGAAAGCTCTGCGAAAGCACTGCGCATTTATACCTGTTCTACGCGATGCTACTGCTATCTGAAAATTTGCATATTGCTATCCCATGACTTTTATCACTTCAGTGTATATAATGCATCGTCGAATAAGTAGTAGGGTTGAGGCAGTGAGAGAATTTCAAGCATTAAGAGTTTTGCAATAGTACATTTAATAGTCATTTTACGTGAGCTAATTTTCAATACTCATTGAGAGCAAACATTGAGAACAATTCTGAGATCAGTTTTTGAGATCAGTTCTTCTAACCAATTTATTTATTATTAAATTAACTTATTTTCTAAAAATTTATTCGCGCGGTATTCCTCCCTATGATGGCCGAAAGTTTATGAATAAACGTGAATTTTTGAATAAAAAAAAATACTGTAATTTATAAACAGAAAATTATTACAAGCTCTTTTTTTTAGAATTAAAAATCCATAGTTTTATCAAAATAATAAAAAAATTATTAAAATATCAGATAAAATATCTAATATTATTTAAATAAAGGGCTACAAAAAAAAACTATAATTATGATTGCAATCTCCTAATAATGCAAAGAATAACGTTTTGGAATATAAACATAGGTTCCTGCTGCATTGAAAGCACAACTACCATGACGTTTTTTCTATTTCTAGGATATTAAAATGACTAATTGTTTGATCCTTCTTGGTACCAGTATTTTTGCATGGTTGTTATTATGGTTTCGTTCTACACTGAAGATTCATTTTTTGCTGAATTTATATTTTTTGAAATACTACTTGTAAATTTTTAAAATAACTTTTGACTTCCCTTTGTTAATAGCAGCGACAAGGTTTATGCTTTCCGGTTAGGATTTTCTTAATAATATGAATGGGTTGCATTTGAGAAATATCGCCAACTAATCTTTATTGGCGAATATGGAGATTTTTTTTCAAATAATTTTTTTATTTGATTGGCTTTAGAAAATTATACACCAATTTTAGGATGCTAAACGAGCTCATTCCATTAAATAGCCTGATTAGCTTCAGAATTTCCATCATATTATGTATATATATACACACATATATTATATATATATATAACTGGCTTCCATTCTG
Source organism: Caerostris extrusa (assembly GCA_021605095.1). Taxonomy (NCBI): domain Eukaryota; kingdom Metazoa; phylum Arthropoda; class Arachnida; order Araneae; family Araneidae; genus Caerostris; species Caerostris extrusa. The sequence continues at coordinate 9,651 of BPLR01011898.1, read as the reverse complement.
AGCGAATTTACTAAAAGTTGGATTAGTTAATTTTGTCTCATAAGGTGGATTGAGAGATTCCAAAAGATCCCTCTACTTTCCTTATTCTTGGGATTCTCCTGTAAAATCGCTTCAATGCTTGTTTCCAACTGAGCCTGGAACTATGATCATCAAGACACTCTAGCCCAGGGGTCTCCAAACTTTCCAGCCTTAGGGCCATACTGATTACTTCAGTAAGTACCAAGGGCCAAAACCGTTTTAATTTTTCTGACATTATCTATAACAGCAGAAAAATTAAAAACTCATTAAATAATCTATGGTTCTACTTACTTGTGTGAGAAAACATTCTCCAAAATGAAGTACACAAAGAATGTTTACAGATCTAAGTTAACCGATGAGCATCTTAAATCTCTTTTAATAATTGGTACATGTAAAATTGATCTACAACTACAAACTATTGTCAGTGAAAAATCACAATTACATAAATCTCATTAGTATTCTTTTTTTTTATTGGTGACTTGATGGAGTGCCTTGGTCGCGCAACGACCACACCTCCACTTGGTGAATGGTGAACAGTGACTGGTGGTAGAGCCCTTTGCCAATTGTAAGAAAAATTAAATCAATCAGAGAAGGAATAATAATTTCTAACATCAGAGAACAAAAACATTACAATTAAGACAGAAAGTCAAAGTTACAAAAGAGAAAAAAAAAAATCATCCCATAAGCAAAAATATTAAAAAATTAAAGGAATAAGCACTGATGATAAATCCAATAACAAAATGCAATAAAAAGAAAATATTAAAGAGGCTACAGCGAAACCGAAAAATCTCCAGAAAGGAGGAAATTATTTGTTAATGTTAAGAGTATAGCGAGGTCTTTTTGCGATTTCTGGGTAGAGTGACGTCATAGTCGTATATTTTTAAATCATTTAGAACAGGGTTAATGGATCGGGAAACGGAGTCATAAAGTTTTTTGCAAGTTTCTCGACGAATGCGCGGAAACTAGGAATATCAAGAGAGTGCCGAATATCATTATTTCTGAAATACCAGGGTGCATCAGAGATCATACGAATAATTTTATTTTCGAGTCTTTCGAGCACGACAAAGTTGCTATTGGCTGTAGAACCCCAAACTGGACTCGCATATGTAATGACAGGTCTAAGATAAGAAAAGATAGATTAATTTTTTTTAGTTCAATTGTTAGTGAGGAATTTCTATAAATTACGGGGGAAGAGTTTTCTTAATTGATTATTGAATTTAGTGCGTAGATAATTAATATGCGATTTATATGTTAATTTGCTGTCAAGTATTATGCCAAGGTATTTAGTTTCTTTGGACCAGGAAATATTAGCATTATAAATAGTTATGTTAGGGGGAATTAGTTTATTTTTCCTGGTGAATAGCACTGCTTCAGTTTTCGAGACATTAAGTTTTATTTTCTAGTTAATGAGCCAATTTTCAAGCGTGTGTATGTAGTTTTGTAAGTTTTCCTTGATTATGTTTATGTTTCGCCCCTGTGTGGTAATAGCAGTATCGTCCGCGTAAAGTGTTAATTTAATTTTGTGATCTTGTGGGATGTCGTTGGTGTATATGTTAAACAAAAATGGTCCCAAGATTGAGCCCTGAGGAACACCGGCAAGGATATGACAGTTTTAGAATCAGTATTATCTACAGAAACAACAAAATTTCTGTTTGTAAGATAATTGTGTATGGTACGGATTAAGTAGGTAGGATATTGATATTTTATCATTTTATATATTAAACCATTGATCCAAACACGATCGAACGCCTTAGCGACATCCAGGAAAACTACTGCAGTGTCGAGTTTCCATGAAAACCCTTCTGAAATATTTTCTGTGAGATTATAAAGTTGATGCGTAGTTGACAAGTTTTTGGTAAACCCGAATTGCTGCGAAATTAAAATGTTAAGTTTATCAGATTCTTCATTTAGGATGTTAACAATTACGCGTTCAATTAGTTTACTTAGGCAGGAGAGTAGAGAGATCGGTCTGTAGCTGTTAGGAGAGGTTGGGTCTTTGCCGGGTTTAAGGATTGGAAGAATGCGAGCAGTCTTCCAATTCTTAGGAAAGTGATTAGTAGAAAGGATAGCATCGGTTATTTTGCAAATTTGTAGAACTATTTTAAAAGGAATATTTTTGAGCATTTTGTTAGTAATACGATCTAAGCCAGGGGTTTTACCGATTTTAAGATTAGTGATGCAGTTTATTATGAAGGAAGCTTTAGTGTTGGGAAAATCATCGTTATTGTGAGGTTGGGCGAGAAAGGAAGTAATAGTGTTTTCTACTTCAGTTACAATGTTAGTGTTGTTAGTTTCATTTTCTTTAAATTGATCCTGTAAAGTCGTAACTAAAACTTCAGCTTTATCAGTGGTTGTTGTAACAGTGGATTGCGGAGAGAAGTTATTTTAGTCCTTTTTTTTTCCTAAAATTTTTACAGAAATTCCACATGGATCCATCTTCAACATTGACGGTTTGCAGTTTGCGATCCCAATACGAGCGTTATTACGGTTAGTGATGAGTATTTTAATTGGAGGGGGTAAATAGGTACGGTTATTAGTAGTAATAGGTTTAGAAGCAGCATTATGGGCAGAAAGGATTTTATCAGTTAATTCAGAGATAGCATGTTCATTATCAGAGGGATTAGTTAATGGGATGAGAGAGTAGATGAAATTAGCATCAAGAATATCCGAGAATTTAGACCAGCAAGTGGTGACACTAGAACTAATGTTAAAATTTAGATAATTAAGCTTATAATCAATAATAACTGGGTTATGGTCAGAGGAGAGCTCATCGAGTGAGGAAATAGAATGAGTGAAGTGAAAATTGTTAGTTACTACAAAATCAATGATAGATGTGGTGTTAGCTCCAATTCTAGTAGGGGCGTTAGGTGCAATGATTTCAACATTAAAGTTAGAAGCATAGTTATAAAGAGCATTGCCAGTACTATTTTTATTGTGACATCCCCATGCAGTATGATGCGCGTTAAAGTCGCCAGCCAGAATGACGCCATTGTTAAGTGAGAAAAGAGTGTTAAGATCAGTATTAAGGTTAGTAGTAGCAATGCCGTTGGGAACATAAACAGAAGCTATTGTGAGAGGGGGAAGATGAGGAAAATTGAGAGAGACTATTGTGGATTTGATCTCGATGAGTTGAGGAGTAGGAAATAACGAGTGAGGCAGAGAGTTTTTAATGAATATACCAGTGCAGCCAGAAACAGGATTTTGTGGACCATCATTGCAGTAAAAAGTGTACCCCATTAAGTATGGTGTCTGTGTGTGCTTAAGGTGTGTTTCCTGAAGCAGTACTAATTCTGGATTATAGTTATTAACAAAAGCAGTGAAGACAAACATTTTAGTCCATAAACCACAAGAATTCCAATGGCAAATGCGGAGTCCAGAAATCAACTGGGTCATTACGGAGCATTGGTGGGGGTTTGAGATGCCAGGCCATTAATGAATACCTGGAGCTTGTCGGCTTTATTGTTGGCGTTACTTAATTGATGGAGAAGTCCATCCATGCCATTTAAACTGCTGAATAAAGAAAGGAATTCCTTCATTATGAGGAGAGATTTTTGAATAAATTGGGCGTGGTTTTGTAAGCTCAATAGTGGTCCCAGTTGATTTTGGGTGACATCAATAAAATTAGAGTTAGTATTGATTGGTTGTGGAGTAACATTCTTAGCAGCCGCGGCATAGGGAGAAGTTAGGTGCGACCTGTCGTGCAGGGGTGAATTTTGGAATGGTAGCGTATTTGGTGGAATTAGTCTTAATCTTGGGAAATTTCGCACATCCCCGCCAGGCAGCAATGTGTCCTGACTCACCACAGTTGATGCATTTGGGTATTTCAAGTTTTTCTTGAAGTTGACAGTCCTTATGAGAATGTTCCTCTCCACATTTAAAGCATCTAGCTTTAAAACCACAATTACTCGAACTGTGATGAAAAAAGTTACATTTGACACATTTGGTGCAGGGTGAGAGGACGTTTGTTATACTTTTCAACAACAATGGATAGATAGAGTAATTTGGTGAGCTGAAAGATTTCATTATTTTTATTTGACCGAGCGAAAGTAACCTAAAAAATTAGTAGGGGTTGTTTATCCTTGGCCCTGGTTAATTGTACTACTTTTTCTACGATGAAGTCTTTTTCAGCAAGCGCTTCCTTAATTTCCTCAGTGGGGGTGTTCTTTGGAAGGCCTTTAATAACCGCTTTGAGGTGTCGAAGAAATTTTGGCGTTATTGCAAAATACTCAGTTTCATGCTGATTAAGATAACGAGTAATTTCCCTATGTTGATCTTCATTGTTAGGGAACATTTTCAACATCTCCCCTGCTAATTTAACATTCACATTACCATCAAATTCTTGATCGAAACGTTTAAGCATTTCGCTTAAGTTTGATTTCGGCTTAACCATAATAGGAGGCATTTTTCTCACAATTTGGACGGGTTCCTCTACTTCAACATTATCATCAGTGCTCAAGGTATCAAATTTGTTAGTAGTCTTAACAGAATTTTGAGTGCTAGGGATGAAGCTTGCTTTTGCAATACGTTTTTTATTAGGAGTTTTAAACTCTTGGGCTGCATTAGTTTTATCATTTTGATTGGTTAGTTCGTTAACAGGTCTTTTTAGATTTTTTAACATTACTATGATGAATATTACAATTGGCAAGAGGACAAGGAATCATTAGTATTCTCCGCGATTTCATTCGCTTTAATTTAGCTTTTCCGTTTCTGAGGGATTTTTAGGATAAAAATCATATGTTTGATTCAGGATATATACATTCCAAACATCGATATACATACATATGCGACACTCTTTACCCCAACATAACTACCAAGGGTAACCGCGGGATGTTCACTAGTTTATAATGTTAGTTGGATTCATTTCAATTAATTGTTAGTTGTTATGCTTAAGTTAAATTTTCGGCGTATTATGCTTGTCATTGCTTTACCTAGCAATTAAATAAAATAGAGTTATTGCCATTCTGTGTTTTTTTTATCCAACCTATTACAGCAACAATAAGCTATTCGCTGTCGCGGGCCGGATGGATGACACTGGCGGGCCGGATTTGGCCCGCGGGTCGCAGTTTGGAGACCCCTGCTTTAGCCCTTTGAAATAAATGTTCATAAAAAAATGGTAGAACTTTTTAATTTTCATGATTTTTAAAATTATTAATAATTACATTCCAGTTAAAATTCCATGATTTAAATCTAAATGTTAAAAATCCTTATTCACTTCACAGCAACATATTTTTATGTCGGTGTGTTTTTTCTTTATCATCAAAACAAAAATATCTCTTCATAACTGAAGCGGGTTTTTATTTATACAAATGAAAATTGATTATTAAACAGACTACCTAGTTCGTCAACGGCTCATATTTGTTAGTTATGTATCGGTATATTTCCATATACAGATAGATAATGACCATTAATTATATTTTTTAAGTTCTAAATTATAATTATGTAATTTTGAATTTAAATTCTAAACTTTTTAATTTTGATTTAAAATAAAACCTGCTATTCATATGATATTAATATAAAATAAAATAAACTAATACTATATTTAGTAAAAAAAAAAAAGGTGGGGGAGGGAAAGGCATACTTTCTTTTGGAAAACGAGAAAAAAATTTTAAGACCACTAAATTAAGAGAAATCGAATTTTTATTTGTATGAAATTTGTCGTGCTCTCTAAGATTTCATAATATATTCATCATCATAACTGACTCGACAGCCCGTTGTGGGTTTGGCCTTCTTTAAAAGATCCAGCCAGGCTGTTCTCCTCTTGGCTGTGGACCCCCAGTTTTTATTTTAATAATATTAAAATCACAGTCTAAACAGTCGACCCATCTCTTTTTCGGTCTTCCCCCTGGTCGCTGTCCAAAAGGGGTTACATTGAAAACCCTGAAAGCAACTCTATCACTTTCCATTCTCATGAGATGACCGGCCCATCTCATTCTGTTCAGTTTAATAAATTTTAGAATGTCAATATCTTTGTAAAGTTCAAAATTGTATCTTCTTCGATAATTTCTATTGTCATTGATACCACCAAAAATAGTTCGTAGCACTTTTCTTTCAAGGATTACCAACATTTTCTCTTCTCTTGCTGCTAGTGACCATGTTTCAGATGCTTCATAATATATTGCATACTGTAAATTTCCATATATCAAGGGCGTGTTGTATCAATTTAGTAGAAATTCTGAAGCTAATCAGGCTATTTATGATGATCATAGTTCAGAAGCTGTCGGATAGCCAGTATAGTTTGTGAACACTTATTACTGCACCAAACCACACAACGTTACTAAGAGCTGAGGTGGATCTTTACAAGACATGACACTTGCACTGATACATTAAAAAAAAACCCACCAAAGAATACTATCAAGGACCAAGTTACACTAAAAAGACTACCAAAGAAATTAAAAAAATTATGTACTTGTATGGTATGTGATACCCTTTGAAAGTGCACTAACTGTCAATAAAAGGATGAAAATGATTTCATCTGCATTGCTACTCATCGGACTATCTGAAGAGACTCAGGACGCATTTTTTAAGGATTTTAAAACATATCAAGAGTATTTTTCGAGAGGGAAAGAGAAATGTAATGAAGATATTTTTCACACTATTCTGATTCATTTATAACAATCCTGAGACAACTTTCCCAGAGTAATTTCATTTTATCCCAAAACAAATTGTTCATTGTGCATTTTGTTTTCCAATAATATTTTAAATTATTTAATTTTGTTATCAAGCTTTGTATTTTTAAGTTTTGCTTTTAGTTCAAACAAGCAAATGTAATTAGCATTAGGGATTAATGTTAAACATAATAAAAATTATTGTTAATATTCCAAATTATTTGTATGGTATTAATATTCCAAGTTGTGCATATGATGAGACATGAAGTTGTCGTTATAAAAATCCTAAATAACCTACTCTTCGACATATACTTTTGATATTTATTTCGAGTTCATTGAGTTTAGTTTAAACATATAACATTAAAACATAATTATAAAATGCCAATTTTTTTCAGGGGTGAATAGCGTATGATACTATTAAGGCGGTTGAATTTTACTAAACTCTTGCAAAGTAGATAAACACAACTATTAACAAGATAAATTATATCTTACCTCCATTCACTTCACGTATCTTACTTCTATCTACCTGAAAAAATAAAAACTTCAGTTTTTATACATAAATTGTAAAGATATATACAATAGTTAAATCAATTCAATTTTTAAAAACCTTTATCCTAAAATAGAATTGAAAGTAATTATATATTTAGATTACTACATAAAAAAAAAAAACCCATTTTGATATTTAACTAATGCAGGCTAGTATTTTTGTTTTAATATCTTTTTAATAATATCTTAAGACTTTCATGATTTGGTCATATTTTTTTTAATGGTAATTATATAAAGTGATTCCACATTTAATTATGCCCACCAACAATATTTGATAGACGAAAATATTTTTAAAAAATCCTTCTCATGCCGTTACTTCTTTAATAAATATATATTTTTTTATTTATAATAATATTGTTTCCTAAAAAAAAATAATTCAACTGATCAGAATGTTTGACTTCCAAACTTTTATTTTAGCATCTAAATTTTTGATAAATCCATTTCTGATTGAAATTTTTAAAGATAATATAACTTACATAACCAATAATTTTTAGAAGTATAGTACTGTGCAAATTAATTGGGAGAAATACAAAAATTTTCATATATGAGATTTAATTAGTATAAGTTCACTTACATACATTTCATAGCATTCTAGTAACAAATATGTCCTCCTTTAGCTTTAATGATATCCTGTACACGTTTTGGCATGGATTTCACTAATTTAGAATATACATTTTTGATGTCGACATCACGAAATCAAACTTTTACGACATTCTCAATCATTTTGCTCTTGGTTGAGCAGTCCATCTTGCTCGCATGCCTCTTCACAATGCTCCACAAATTTTTGATGAGATTAACATCTGGAGAATTACTAGGCCAATCCAAAACTGTTAATTTTTTTTTTCTTGGAGAAATTTTGTTGTTAGTAGATTAGCTTAGAAGTATGGCGAGTGTTGAACACACTAATACCTCCAGCGAACGTTTGCATAAAAGGCACAATTTTATCTTATAACATTGAAGATAATTTTTGAGAGTCCATCATTCCCGTCAACTGGTTCTAAGCTGCCAAGATCACCAGATGTAAAATAATGCCAAAACATCTGCTTTTGTGGGTGCTTACCTGTTGATTAAGTTGTTGTTCCCTGATGTGTTCTCTAGCTTTTCGTCTGACAAATGTTGTTCGAAATCCTTGCACAAAAATGAGTTTCGTCATTGAATACAACCTAATTCCAATCTTGTGAAGTCTAAAATTGATATTTCCCAACCCAAGGTAAACGTTTTAGCTTTACTGCAGTTGTTAATAACCGTTTTTTGATTGGTGATCTTGCCCATTTTCCTACTTCAATGAGCCTTTGTCGTACTGTCGATGAATCCCCTCTAACACCAGCAGCCAATATTTTCTCTGTAGATCTGTACTTGTCTTGCATGAATGCAGTTTACTATGTCGTTCAAGAAATTTGTTTGTCCGAGAAGTTATACATTTGCTACCATATTTATTCTTCCATTTTGGAGAAACTGTTCCAAACATATTTAGCTGATTTATAAACCTGGAAACACTGGATTTTTCGATTCCAGATGCTGCAGCAATAGCCCTCACCATCATTGAGGTATGTTGACTTAGTCCTTTTCCTGGGAGTGATATTAATTTTTTTTTTTAATTCGCGTGTGAGCAATTCAACGCATACAATCGACAGCTTCTTACATCACCTGGCACGCAACTAACGTGAAAATGCTCTACGGAGACGATCACGTGGTCAAACAAGTTCTAATTGTAAAAGACAACCTTATTCGGTAACAGAACATAGTTGAAATCGGTTTTAGGTTGAAAATCTCTGTGAAAGGACGAATCTTGTAAAAAATGAATCACGTTCCAATTAATTTGTACAATTCTGTATTTTATTTATTGCATATATGAAAAAAGTAAATAAAAAAAATATTAAAAAGTGCTAAATAAAAATAATGCTTTTTAGCAGTTATTCCAAAATATTCTATTTTCAGTGTTTAAAACTGCATATCATTTATATTTATGCGCAGTTCACTAATCAAATTTTAACATATCCACTTCAGCAATTTTCCCTTCTCCATCAATTTATGAAGATTCAATATATTATACGAGCACATTGAAATGTTTAAATAATTTTAGAAGACCAAAATAAAGACGAATAATAAAACAAATAAAACCCATCTGACGCCTATTTAAAAATTAAAAATACTTCCAAAAATTATACGAATGATAAAAAAATTAAATCAGAGTTAGAACGCTAGAACAAGAATTAATAGGATTACTAAATAGAAACAAAATGAAGTTTGGACAGTTCATTAGGAAATAGTTTGTTAATAAACTTTTCTTTCCAGCTGTGGTAGAAAAAAAAAAAAAGAACGTTTTTTACTTTAATTTGCTTCTTTATTCAATATATCAATATCTCTTAAAATTTTAACTTTTCTTCAGTAAATTTCATAATTTTGAGAAGTCTTTGTTTATCAACACGCCATCAGAGGCCCTTATCCTCAGTTTAATACATGCATTCATGTTAAGTAATTA
>BPLR01011897.1:0-19787 GCA_021605095.1 Caerostris extrusa | reverse complement strand
CCTAGAAATCAATAAATGTAAACTAATACTTATGCTTTTCATTGTACATTTTATAGGTGAAGAAACTTCAGATTTAATTACATGTTTGAGAAAAGTGAATAATAAAAATTTAGGGATTTTGCAAACTGCTAGTTGAGAATAAATAACTCTAATGATCAAATCATAAGAAATAACGTCTAAGAATAAATGTTAATCCACGAAAATGATGGTAATTGTCTTATCACTGATAAAAAAGTCGAATGCCACTGAGATTTTTAAAAAAAGTAATCTCATTTTTTGCACTTTTCTTTCAATGATTTCCCTAATCATTCGAAAAAAGAATGATAATGAATGTTAATGGGTTTCATTTTACCCGGGATCAGTTATCCTGTGATGCAAGTTGGTTTGGAGCAATTCCGGAACCCATTGGAGACTTACGTGTCGCTGAGTTCAAAGCTCGCATTCTTCGATGACACATTTCGAAAGGTGCTTCAGGTGTCATTGTATCTATTTTTTGGAATCGATAAGGCATAGATTCCCACGTCATAAGAAGGTATCTCCTAGTAGAAAAAGAGTGCATTCCACTCATTGAATTATTATCCCAAATTATTCGCGAGGATTTCTTATAGTGTGAACAGCAATGGTGTGCCCTAGACGTAAGTTTCACTTAGATTATTTAAAACTTAGATTATACTCATTAATTCCTAATAATAATTAACTGGTTAATTCTTTAAATAATTTGCATTCTTTTATAATTCCTTTTTTAGAACTTAATTTATATATATATATATTTTTTCTTTCTAAGAATAATTATTTACCAGCAACGCCACAAAAATACAAATTCCCTTTTACTCCTGGATTGGCTTTTAACATCAATTCATTGTTTTAAGAAAATACTTATAGTTATAATAAAATATTGCATATATTGTACTTTCTGAGGAGTCATGAAATTTTTGCTAAGAAGAAAAGAACGAGACGGATATATACATATATATATATCCGTCTCGTTCTTCTTCTTAGCAAAATCATGAAGTTGATGCTTGTGTTCTCCCTGTCACCTATAGCTCGTGGTGCACCACATGTGCCACGCCGCGATTTTTGATAAAGTGCCATTTTTGCCATGCACGGTATACTTTTACCACGGCGGCATTCGAACAGTTCACAAAATTAGCCGTTTCCGGAAACTTTCCACCCTTGGCCCGAAAGTCGATAATCGTGCCCTTTTTGGGCGTGTCGGATAAAAATCGCGTTTCTGCATTACGCCAACGATTGAAATGCTTTCCGATGCTCTAAGACAGGATAGGCAAACTTTTCGGTTGCGAGCAAAAATCGAAAAATAAGTTTGGTCGGCCAAGATAGAATTTTCTAAAATTTAAAAAACAATATACAAATATTACAATTTAAAGTATATATTAATGTGAGGTCAATTTAATTTTTAAAGTTCCTTATATTGAGATTCGAAGTGAGATGCACTGATTCTAAGGAACGAGGCTAAATGCTCATCTATCAGTGTACTTCTGAAATACTTCTTTCTAGGGTTCCTTAGTTGAAAACACTTGTTCACATATATAAGATGAAGCAAACATAGCACTGATTTTCTGGCCGCGAGATATCAGAAATTTGGGGAAACTTACTATAAAACTTGTTAAAACAAATGATTTGTAAATCTCTAACTTTGCCATATTTAGAAACAATTGCTTGAGATGATTGTTAGATTGCAACTCAATTAATTCAACCTGCAAATCTGACCTCACTGCGTCTCACAATTTATGTTGGTAAAAATGGTTACATGGTAAAAATATCCAAATCCTGTTTGAATGGCACTTTGAAATCTTGAAATCTGCGTTCGAACTCAAAATGCAGTTTTTCAAAGCTAGCGTTCGTAATTCTTGAAGCTTCTCTTTATTTACTGAGAATATTGAATTTAACCTCGGGAAGGTGATAAAAATAATAATTTTTAAATAAAAAATTATATTTGATCAAAGCAGAAAAGGAGAAAGGATGTATAATATATAAATATATATTTATTCTAATTGCCTCCGGACCGGATAATTAAAAATTCTATCCGCGAGGCCGGATGGGAGCAACCGGCGGGCCGTAGTTTGCCATCCCTGCCCTAGGGCATCCTTTATATACTCTCCACTACAATGTGCTGCCACCTGCCTTTTGTGAGGGTTATTTCACGTTGACGTCCGAGGAAGTAAGTGGTGGTCACATTAATGTGACTGGACTGTGTATATATATATATATATATAAGCACATTTTAAGACTTTTGTTTAAATGAGATGCAGTATTAAAAAGAAAACTGTAGATTTAATATCAAAATATTATCATAATCACAGACATAATCCATACTTTTAAAATGGAATTTAAGATAAAAAATATAACATAATACTCATCTAATGAAAATCATGTAACTGTAATTTTCCACTGACAAATACCGGCGTTATATATATAATTTTTTAATGAAAGATTATTTCTGAAAGGAGAATGATGTAAAAAAAGCAATTAATCTATTTTATTTAAAAATTCGGTGGAGAAGAATTTACTTTGAACTAATCTAAATGTGCAGCTTTTTATTTTTATTATTATTATAATTTTCTCGTGAATGACGTAGCTGCTACGAACAGCCCAACAACGGCTCTGAAATGAGGGCATTTCCTTTCTGTAGGACTTTAGGGTTAACTGTGAGCAGAAAACCCAGAAATCTCCCACCAGGTAGTCTGACTGTCGATGCGAGACTCTTTACATACGCGTTGATATTATCACCATTGAGTCTATTCGTTTTCTGAAAGCAATGGATGCCGCAAGTGGATTAATCCTGTTCTAGCCCTGCATGCTACCACTGCGCCACTAATTGGGCAGTGTCTGCATTAAATCTTTTTTTCTCTCGTAGGTTTGAAGAAAGGACTTGGCTCCCTGTGTAACACGGAGCATGGGAAATGACCTGGCCCACAGAATAGGAGCAGTGGCATACAGGGAGTGCTCGGCCAAAACGAAGGACGGACTTAAACAGGTATGTCTTTTTCAGATTCATGAATGCCGGGAACTGTTGTTTCCATTCTGAAAACAAACTTTTGATACCGACTCCAAATTATTATTGATAGCAATTGTGGGATTTGATTTCGAATAGTTTTTAATTTGTCCATAAGTATGAGGTGTTATTCATTACTAAAATAGTTGATTTTTATGAGTCCTTTTCAGAAATTTTTACCTTGCTAAGCTCATATTATAGTGGGAGTGAGGATATAAGAAAGGTAAAAAAATTTTTTTTTTTTTTTCTCCCTTACCTTACCAAAGAAAAAAATATACAAAAAAAGAAACGAACTGTTTTTTAAACAAAAGATGTTTCTTAATTAATTTTTCCCACTTTCTAATGCAGCTGGCAAACACTTAGACAGCTTGGTTCTTGGATGCCTTAAGGCAAGCGCTGCACAGACGTTACTCACTTAGCACTATACAGGGGGCGCGTTTAACTTGAACGTAAGCTCGGACGAGTAACAATGCCCCACAACGCTCTACATCTTATTAGACCGGGACCTACGGTTTAATGTGGATTCTGAACCACTGCAAATATCCATGGCACCGTCGGGACTCGAACTCGAAACGTGTGGTACCGAGCGCCAGAGCGCTGGGGCCACTCGGCCATTCGGTCCCATCTTAATTAATTATTGCTAATAATTTTTCTTTTCTGTTTTGAAAAACGACACTTTATGTTTTTGATTTAGTTATTTCTGCTCTCGTTTCCTTCAAAGATAAAATTGTGCCTTAACTAAGGATCGCTGCTCTTTCTCTCAATTTCACTGATATAATTAGCAATTTTTTGAAATATGTTCAGATGTTGATGGAAATCTAATAAGATCTATACGAAGGATCTCGAGTTTAATGAATCTCGAATAAGATTTAAATGAATAAGGAATAAGATTCAGCTTTAATTTAATAAAAAGTAACCATTTAAATATCTTAGATGCAGAATCCTTATTTAGATATATACATATATCTATATCTCTACGATATTTATTGGCAAAAACTTGATCCATTTTAAAATTAGATCAAACAAGGAATGTGTAGTTGATATTAAATAATGCAATGCCTCAAATCTCAAAATGCTCAAATCTGTTTGTATCGACAAATATTTGTGAAAAAATGCTTTAGGCATAAATATAAAAAAAATTAACTAATCTCTTTTGAGTTTGGCTACTAAAAAATTACTTATTAAATTTATTTAATATTGCCGGAACTAATTTATTATTTTAATTACTAAATTTTATTACTTATTAATTTTTTTATTATTGCTTTTTATTATATAAATATGTACAAAAATGACACATGCACGCACATAAGAAACACACACACACACACCCATATATATATATGGTGTGTGTGTATGAATAAAGAATATATATATATATATATTCTTCCATTCGCGTGCTGCCTGTTTACCAATTGGGCTATCCTTTGGCCGTTGGTGCTACAGGCTTCAGATTCGAATCTTGGCGGTTGATTTTGATTTATTATGATATGTGCTTTTTATTATATATGTACAAATGACACACGCACGTACATACACACACACACATAGCAAGGGTGTGTGTGTGTATGAATAAATAATATATATATATATATTCTTCATTCGCATGCTGCCTGTTGGGCAATTGGCCATCGCTTTGGCCGGTGGTGCTGGTGCTCCGAATCTTGGCGGTCGCATGGATGTTTGTTTATGGTTTAGAATAAATGTTAAACTGTTGGCCTTTTGGTCTAATTAACCCAACGTGGGATAAAATGACAGTAGTGCGACAAAGCAAAATCTTCATTAGCGCAATATCCCCATGGTGGGTCAAGGCCGCTGGCCTACTGGCAGATTTCGAGACAGGAAATGTTTTCTTTTTTAGAAGATAGAGTTGTCAGTCTTATGCCCAACGCTCTGTCTTATTAGACGGGGGCGTATGGTTTAAAGTGGATTCGAACCCCTACAAACGAATCGTAACCTGCCCCAAGCGCCAAGCACCAAGCAGCGCCAAGCACCAAGCAGCACCAAGCGCCAAGCGCCAGGCGCAAATCATCAGGGCCCCATATATATACGTATATATATATATTTCACAGATAATTATATACATTTTAATAATAATTAGTTACATTTTTGAGTTATATTTTAGAGGCATGTGGTTTACATGAATTCATAGGACCTGCTGCCATTAAAAGTCTGTGCATCTTGCTTTAATTTTGCCACAGCGTAGAAATACTATATTGCAAAATACTTTTTATTGTGTTATCTTCCAAAATACTACAAAATGTGGTCAACATTTAATTGACCTTATAACAATGAATTTTTTTTTTTTTTTTGCACCGCAGGTGTTTGCTGTGGCGGTTCAAACAGCTATGGGTAGTCCACCTTCTCCTCCAATTAAAAAGAAAGGAAGATTCAAGTTGTGTGATTCAAGACTTCGAAGACTTATTCGATTGCTCTGAATAAACTTTTCTAGGAAATATAAATTGCATAAAAATTATTGAAAAAGTTATATTAAAGCAATGATAAAGAAATCATAGCTCGATAAAGTGTCCAATGAAGAACTGGAAAAAAGAAAGAAACAAATGTCGGTCTCATCTAGACCTACAAAGAAATAAGAAAACACTTTTTCATTGACTTTTCTTGATAGATAATGATCGTCCACCAAATAAAAGTTCAGTGTTAAAGAAGAAAATGAAAGCATTTTTATGAACTAATTCTCACTCAATTATCTTCAGATTTTACGATTTTCAAGAACTGACAGTTCATAAAAGGAAGTTAAACTGCCAACGTTCCAGAAAGCTTGCCTTCTTTTCATTTTAGTTCTTGAAAGGAGTAGAAGATTGATCTAAGATTTAAACAGCATTTTGAATTAAATGAGACAAAAATTATTTAAGGAAACTGACATAGTGATAAAAGTCGGAATTAGTTGGTTGGCGTGAATTTTAGCCAACATTCTAGGCGGCGAGTTTTGCTTAGCGGATAATGCGCCAATCTTTTACCAACTTCTGTAAATAGAGGAATTTGGTTGCGATTTTCGAAGCAAAGCCAAAATGAGTTAAACTACATCTTTAGCGCATTATACTTGGCAATTTTCAGAATTTTTTTTAATATTATAAAATTTTAGAGTAAAGAAAATTTAATTTAATGCTATCTAGAAATTAATTTAATCTCCAGTGACGTATTGTAAAAAAGAATTGATTTTTTTTTAATTGCTGTTTGATGCAAATAAGGTTTCATTTTGTTTTTGAATTATTGTATCATCTTATTATATAAAACCTCTTAAAATATAGCCAAAACTATTTTCTATATCAGTCTTTCAATTTAGTGTTTCATTTGTTATTTTCACTAACTGTTAAATAGATTTTTACATCATTTTCATCTATGTTAGACACCAGATTGTCATCGCAAATTAACTTTGTCAACATACTATAAAACATATTTTATAAATTCATTTCTGTATTTAGTGTTTAAAAACTTTACAATTGTTATTTATATCTTTTAACATGTGAAAATGTTTGATTGCAAAAAATAAAAAAAATATAATAAAAGTTATCTTAGTTAATATTTAATTTATTTGTGTATACTTATATACCATTTATTTTACACAGTTAATTGAATATGTATGAGATAGTTATTATCACTTAATTGAATTATTTTCCATAAAAATGGATTTTGTAGAAAATCACACAAAAATAATTATACATTGACAAAGGCATTATTTAGGTATAAAATGTATAAAATAAGGACCTATATAAAATAAGTTCCTTAAACATAATTAATATATAAAGACATAAAATATTATTATTAATAAGAAAATTTAAGTTTTAAATTTTTTACAACTGTACATTTTTTTTTTATGTATGTTATGTAATGATAACAACTTGTATTGTATACAATACAACAAAATTTGGCATGATTATGATGTACATTGCAATTATTTTCATTTTTCCTTTGAATATACTATTTGTTTATCTTACTGAATTTTTACCACTTTTATACTTACTGAATACTTACTTATACACCCTTTTCTATCTTACTGAATTTACTACTTATATTACACTTTATATAACTTAACTTATCTTATTAACTGAATATGTATGAAACTGAATTATCTTATTAACTGAATATGTATGATTATCTCTCCGGGGACACCGTTTTGAGTCGATTGAAGAAACATTTCAAAAAAATCGTTGGAATGAGTTTCAGCATCACACAAAACCAAACGTAACTCAAGTACTAACGAATATTTTGATGTAACATTTCCCACAGATGTCAAGGTCAGTACCAACAACCTAAAAAGAAAAAAAAAAATTGAAATACCATATGCCCGGAAATTTAAATTGAAAACTGGTCTTATTTTTTGGACATGGTAGTATACAGAACTCTAGTTACAAAAAAAAAAAAAAAAAAAAAAAAAAAAAATTAAAGATAATTTGATTCAAAGTGAAGTTCACTCCATGTTCGGATATTTTCAGGGTTCTCGAATCTACAATGAATCTAATACACTGGTCTACGAAAGAACTTAATTATTACTTTGTAAACAGGTTCACATTGTAAACAGGCAAATCTCCGGACTATTCAGTCATTTCAGAGTAAAAAAAAAAAAACACTTCTCGTCGCAGAGAGTTCTGCGACAAGTGTGAACATGAAATTTTTAAAAAGAAAATTAACTATCATGTTATACGAGTGCCTCATACCTGTACCATGTTAAATTTCCTATAACTCAGACACATAATGAAGCAACAACCTGAAAAAGAAGAGTTTCTACCAAAAAAGATGAGGCGAAATTTCAACAACATAAGAGCCCCCAGCTTGAAGATTATTTTTTATCTAACATACAACGTCACTGTACAACTTTGAAATGATAATACTTACTTTTATCCCTCTTCACTTTTTGTGAATGTGAGTTTGCTTCGTAATCACCATTGTTATTGCTTACTTCACCATTGATTACAATGTTTAATATAAAGATATGACTACATATCGATTTTATTCTTTTTTAAATTGCGTATATATGTCTTTATACTTACAAGAAATTTAATGATTCGCTTTTTTGTTCTTAATCCAATAATAATCCTTAATAACTTCCTATAACTCAGACATATAATGAAGCAACAACCTGAAAAAGAAGAGTTTCTACCAAAAAAGATGAGGCGAAATTTCAACAACATAAGAGCCCCCAGCTTGAAAGATTATTTTTATCCAACGTACAACGTCACTGTACAACTTTGAAATGATAATACTTACTTTTATCCCTCTTCACTTTTGTGAATGTGAGTTTGCTTCGTAATCAACATTGTTATTGCTTACATGTACTTCACCATTGATTACAATGTTTAATATAAAGATATGACTACATATCGATTTTATTCTTTTAAATTGCGTATATATGTCTTTATACTTTACAAGAAATTTAATGATTCGCTTTTTTTTGTTCTTAATCCAATAATAATCCTTAATAACTCCCTATAACTCAGACACATAATGAAGCAACAACCTGAAAGAAGAGTTTCTACCAAAAAAAGATGAGTGGAAATTTCAACAAGATAAGAACCCCAGCTTGAAGATTATTTTTTATCTAACGTACAACGTCACTATACAACTTTGAAATGATAATGCTCTTATTTTCCCCCTCTCACTTTTGCCAAAGTGAGTTTGGTTCGTAATCGTCATTTGCTTAAATGTACTTCACTATTAATTACAATGTTTAGGATAAGGGACGACTACATATCGATTTTATTCTTTAAATTGCGTACGCATGTCTTTTATACGTACAAGAAATTTAATGAATCGCTTTTCTTCTTCTTAATCCATAAACTTTTAAAAGAAATAAATCTTTTACGAAGACGGCAGTTAATCTATTCTGAAGCAATGGCACTTCGTTATGAGAAGTAAACAAACATTTGGTGAACAGACAGAAGACTATTTTCGGTTCTTGAGCAAAGGTAGGAGAGGAAGCGGAAAGGAACATTAAGTGGAAGTATTTACTCAGGCTGTTTTCGGATCACGACGCTTATAATATGGAATGACGTGTCTGGTATTGTGGCTCAATATGCCCTTCGATCCCCAATACCTAAGACGATTAGTAACCCTAGCACTTTCCATTGCTGCCCTGGCATTGATTTTCGGAGATCCTGAGGTAAGTTCTTTATTTTTCAGTGATTTAATTCGTGCTAAGTCCTGTTTTGTGTTTTTGTCGTGTGACTGAGGGTGTTTATAATGTTTATGTTCAAAGGAGAATTGCTCATACTAACTTTCTGTTGATGTCTTCGCATTATATTTTGTCAGTACTGGAGTAGGCCTTATTTTGCATGGTATTTAGCCAATGCCTTTTACTTTTAAATGTTGTATCAAATTTTATTATTTATAATTTATTGTCAAGATAGTTAAGAGTTCCGGTATGTTTGAATGAATTAATTTTTTTATTGTAGTCTTGGCATTCCTTTTCATCAATTCTGAAACACGCACACTTCCCATGATCTTCATCATGGAAAATAACAGTTGTTTTTGGTTTTTTAATTATATGTGCTGCGTTGGTGTTTTCGTTATTTAACTGTCAATGTTTCGATGTTCGCAATGTTTACTTCGATTAAAGAATAAATGAAGCCGCTTGGTGAATAAGGCCAATTAAGGAGCCTGGTTCAAAACTCGAGGATAGGGAGAAGAACTGACAGCATCCGTATCTATGTGGGGAAGGATGTGGTGAATCTATAAGCTGGAAAAACTTTCCGTTTGATAACAGAATGCGAACCTCTAGATGCCATCCTAGGGGGAGGGGAATCCAAATAAATGTGGCAAAATAAGAGAGTAATGTAAACAACTGCCCACTTGGTACATCAGGTAACGCTTTTCTCTGCTATATATCTACATCTATGGTGACAAATGACCTTTAAGCCGAAATGCCTGGCATTGGAAAAACCCCTACTTTTTTTTTATGCAACTTTGACAATACTCTTCAAGTCACATAATGTTTTGTTTATATATATATATTGTGAAGTGTTGTATTTTATTGTTTAACAAATTAAGTGTTCGTAAGGTTTATGTATATTAAAAATTGCTTGCATCTTTGAATGAACTAGTTTATTATTATGGCAGGGGATTTACTTTTTGTGTGCACATAGTGTTCTGTGTTGCATCCAGATTAACGCTGAATCTGCTATATATCTATATCTATAGTGACAAATAACCTTTAGGCTAAAAGGCCTGGCATTGGAAAAAAAATCTACTTTTTGATGCAGCTTTGACAATACATTTCATGTTACATAATGTTTTTGCATGTTTATATATATATATATATAAATTATGACATTGGCTTACTTTTTGTGTACACAATCCTTGCTTTTTTTATTGTGTATTTTTTTGTGCGATGCTGCGTTAAATTTTGCTATATTTTATTGTCGAGGAAGTTTGGTGTTTATAATGTTTTTACATAGATTAAATAATTGTTCGTATGTCTGAATTAACTGTTGCTTTTTTCGGTATTACTTTTCACCTATTCTGAGATAATCCTTTTTAAATATAAACAAGTAATATAAAAAAAAAATTTAAGACTATTCCTACTTTTTTTTTTCACTCTATTGCAGAAAGTCATTTTCATTCATTTTTTTAAGTTTATCTGGCGCCATCTATTGATAGATATATGCAACTTAAATCTAAAATGAACTAAAATTAATGAATTAAATTTAATTACTGAATTAACATTTGAAAAAACTGTATTAACATCAGTGTCATCCACTACAAGTTCAAAAAGTGTATTTGAACTTGAGTGGATGAATAAAAGCTATTTTATGAACGATTGAAACTTTGAACAAGATACATACATAGGGAGAGTGTGAGCTATTAATAAAAAGAATTGAATAACATTCAATGATTTGTTGTAAATAAGTTGTTACATTTTGCTGTCAACAAAATATGTATTCGTTGTGTTTATTTACATCAATTAATAAACTGTTCTCAAATTTAAATTATTTTTCTGCTGAGTTCCTAGCATTATTTTTCGCAAATCCTAGTTATTTATTCATTTATTTATTATTATTTGTATATACAGTGTTTCAAAAATTCCCTCAAGATTTGAATTTCTAAATACCTAAATAGTCTGGAATATTTGGTAATGAAAGAGCTGCTTCAAAATCACCTTTAGACGAGTTCGGGGGAAGGGGAGGGAATGCCAAATTATTTCCTGAAACAAATCCTCTTGTGCCCAGCAATTCAAGGTATTCGTAACTATACATTATTTGTTATTGTATTTATATCTATTTATTTAGTATAATTTGAAAAATAAGATGATGCATAAGTTACTATACTTTTATACATTTTTAATGCCCTGTAAAGAAAAAAATTTATTTTTCAGTTTAGTTTTATTATTTATATATTACTACACTGTACATAAAAGTATATATATGAAGCATTACTTCCTCGAATTTTAGAATTATTTCTTCTTGCGCGAATTATACTTTTTATACGATGTTAAATTATATTATGCTATGTTTTAGGGTCAATAGATTCAAGTATCAGTAATGTTTAAACCTGCTAAAAAAAATTGTTTATTATTTCTGAGTAAACTAATTTTTTTTTTGCCTTGCGATATGATCATGGTTATTTTAATCAATGGCCATGTTAGACAAGAAATGAAACAAAATTTTAGAAACACCACTTTTAATTATTCTATTGACAAAGTGTATATTGTGATTTAAAAAAGAAAAACTGATGCTTTTAATATTAGTTTTTTAATTTTATTCTCTCATATTAGAAAATTTATTCTTTTTTTTGCAGATTGTATTATTATTATGGTAATAAAGGACATAAAACGTCATTCATTCAGTTTTTTTTTTTTTTTTTTTTTCATTTAGTTCTGAAAAAAAATATTTAATATTATTTTAAAAAGCAAGAGGGTTTGCTTTAGAGTTCTGGCAGTGCCATGGATGTTTTTGTAGTGGTTCTGAATCCATTTAAACCGTAGATCCCGGTCTAATATGACTGTAGAACGTTGAACTGACAATCCCACCTCGTAATAAAGAAAACATCTCATATTTTAAGAAATCTGTCAGTAGGTAGATGGCCTTGGCTCACCATGCACCAACGAAGAAGAAACAATGCATTTTTAAATAATTTTCTTATACTGATATATAATATAGTAATATATAAATAATTAATCTAAACTTAAACATTTTCTTCACAAGGCATTAAAAATGTATGAAAATACAGTAATTCATGCATTATTATCGCATTTTCAAATTATACTTAGTTTTCTTATTCAAAACTAAATAGGTATAAATACAACAACGGATAATGTATAGTTACGAATCCTTGAATTTCCGCTTTATTTTTATACTAGTACTTTATTCTTATTCAAAAATGAAAAGGTATAAATACAACAACGGATAATGTATAGTTACGAATCCTTGAATTTCCGTTTTATTTTTTACTACTAGTACTTTATTCTTATTCAAAAAATGAAAAGGTATAAATACAACAACGGATAATGTATAGTTACGAATCCTTGAATTTCCGTTTTATTTTTATACTAGTACTTTATCTTATTCAAAATGAAAGGTATAAATACAACAACGGATAATGTATAGTTACGAATCCTTTTTCCGTTTTATTTTTATACTAGTACTTTATTCTTATTTCAAAAATGAAAAGGTATAAATACAACAACGGATAATGTATAATTACGAATCCTTGAATTTCCGTTTTATTTTTATACTAGTACTTTATTCTTATTCAAAAGGTAAGAAAGGTATAAATACAACAACGGATAATGTATAGTTACAGAATCCTGCATTTTTGTTTTACTTTTATACTAGTACTATCATTAGTACTATATTGACCTTTATTATAAATAATTAACAAATTTAGGGAATTTTAGCCACTTTGTAGAAAATTGTTAAAATTGCCTAGAAATAAACAAATTATATATATACAAAAATGTAATCAATTTTTTTTTATTAGCTATTTGTTGTTATTTTACAGTTTATTTTTACGAACACATAAAAATATTGAAGAAAAATTTCAAATAATTAAATTTATATATAAAAAAAAACAATGTCCACAAATAAATACGTTTTCTATTCATATGATGGAGGAGGGTGGTAAATTACATGCACCATCATTATGAAAATTATTTTTCAGATAATAAAGAATATTCTTTTTTGTATCCATGGATAGATCTTATGGGAGAAAATATTCATCTAAAGGTATGATTATGCATTAATTGCGCAGAAACATAATGATGTTTAAATAACCACTGCTCAGCAACTAAACAAGCAGTTCTGAGAAATATTTTAATGATGTTCAGCAGATGTTATTATTGTATAAGCAGTTATTTTGCAAAAGTAAAAAATTAATGAATCTGAATCAGAATAAACATTTGTATCATTTATATTGGGTTGCACAGACTTAGAGGGAGATTATGGGAATAGCATGTATTCATTGTAATGTGGAAGTACATAAAGCCACAAAAATTATTTAATATATATATACAGTATATATACATATATCTTTTATATATATATCATTCTTCTATGTGTTTGTAACTGAACTCCTCCTAAACGGCCGGACCGAATTTGATGAAATTTTTGTGCGTGTTTGACAAAACATAGAAAATGCTATCCTTCGTTGTAAGTCATAACCAGATGGTGCTGCAGTATATCAACTTTTATAACTTTCAATCAATCGCTATGAAAATTGGTAATAATATGTATTCGAGTATGGAAAATAGGTTCACGCTATCCACTTTATTGCTACCTGCCACCAGATGCTGTTGCAGCATTTCATCTTATATAAAGTTCAAACGTTATCCATGAAAATTATTACACACATATATTATAACATGGAGAATATATTCACGATATATAATTTTCTACAATGCATTTTTAACAGGACAACATAGGCCGGGTTCTGGTATTATATATATACAGGGAATATCAAAATAATGGAAACACCTGTGAATAAAGTGACATTTTTGAATACGTTTCGTAAGCATTAAATTATAATAATAGCTCATCATCATCATAACTGGCACGACAGCCCGTTGAGGGCCTTCTTTAAAAGATCCAGCCAGGCTGTTCTCCTCTTCGCCGTGAACCTCCAATTTTTGATCTTAATAACATTAAAATAAGAGTCTAAACAGTCACCCGTTTCTTTTTGGTCTTCCCCTTGGTCGTTGTCCAAAGGGGTTACATTGAAAACTTTCAAAGCAGCTCTATCACTTTCCATTGTCACGAGATGACCGGCCCATCTCATTCTGTTCAGTTTAACAAATTTTAGAATGTCAAGATCTCTAAAAGGTTTGTAAAGTTCAAAATTATATCTTCTTCTACAATTTCCATTGTTACTGATATCACCAAAAATAGTTCGTAGCACTTTTCTTTCAAAGATTTCCAACATTTTCTCTTCTCTAGCTGTTAGTAACCATGTTTCAGATGCACATGTTAATACTGGTCTTATGAGAGATTTGAACAGTAAAATTTTTAGATAATAATAGCTACCATTTTTTTTTCAAATAGAATTGTGTATATTCTGTTGGTATGTGGTAGCTTTTATTGAAGTTCTGTAAGTCTTGGATTTATTTCAAACGCGTCAAATGTCAGACCTTTTAGATATTCAAAGAAGTCAAATTGTAGGAGCCCGTCTAGCTGTAACTGGAAACATCCCAACTTTTAGGCGTTTCTAGAGGCACGGTGTCTAAAGTCATGACAGCATACACACAGCGTGGCAAGACAAGCTCGGCAAAGCAAAAGAGTGGGCGGAAAGAGAAGTTCAGTAAAAGAGATCGACGGGTATTGAAGCGGATTGTGATGTCCCTGCAGCAAAAGTGACCATGATGACTATGGTGTCAATCATTGCAGTTAGAAGGTACCTTCATAAACAAGACATTTATGCCAGAGCAGTAATTTCCAAGCCACTTGTAACAGATGTTAATGCCAAATGTCGTCTACAGTAGTGCCACACTCACTTTTCCCTATAACAGGACGAGTGTACGTTTGAAGGACACCTGCAAAGCGTATGATCGTGATTGTCTCGTTCCAACTGCCAATTATGGAGGTGGATCTGTCATATGGACAACCGTGTCGGGGTTTTCTGCTGGACCAATCATAACCCTGAAAGGAAGGATCATTGGGGGAGAAGTATAGAAAATATTAGCTGACCAGGTCCATCCTATGAAGCAAACTTTGTTCACTGCAGGAGATGGAATTTTCCAGGATGATAATGCTCCCATCCTGCAACGGGATTTGTGCAATCATGGTTTTATGAACACGAGGATGAAGTTAAACATCTACCTTGTCCGACACAGTCACCCGACCTCAATATCATTGAACCGTTATGGTCTATTTTAGAGAGTTCAATACGAATCGATATCCTCCACCTGCATCTCTCCCAGAACTTTCGCAATATCTCCATGAAGAATGGTACAATATTTCTCTAAACACTATTCAGCACTTGTATGAATCGATTTCTCAGCGAATCCAAGCTATATTACATGCCAAAGACGATCCTACCCCATACTAATAAAGGATTCTTTATAAATAAATCTATGGTGTTTCCATTATTTCGATAACTCTCTGTATATATATATAGAGAGAGAGATTTGACTTCCGTATGGGTTCAGGTTAGAATAGCCCCACTGTAGCTCATGCATATCATAAAAAGGCGGGCGACTAAACTGGGTACCCTGTGCCTGGAGGTATAACCGGTGGGGTACTTCACCTTTTTGCAAAGTAAATTAATTCTTTCGAAAATGAGGGGTTTATTTATATTGTATATATATATAAAGACATATATGCATTATGTAACTCTAAATATGTATTTCTCTATATTAATATGTATAAACATGCATGCTTAAATATAAATTGCGTTAATCTCTATTTTTTTCTAAGCATGATTATGTGTGTGAAGCCTCAGCAATAAGTGCATTTCCACATATGTATGTAATGCATTCTTATATGTGTATGTATGGGTGAGTTTATCCATGCGTGCATATATGCGAATGAATGTTTATATGCGTAAATTTGAGTTTGTATATGTACGCTTGTTAGTGATACATACATACACACTAACAAGCGTACATATACACTCATGTCCATAAATTAAGGATAATGAAGTTCAGGCAAAGAAAGAGACAGAAGCAAAACAAATTTGACTTATTTGTAAAAGTCTATTTATTAAACAAAAGGTAAAGAGCAAAAAAGATGCTATATGTTTGACATAATTAATAAAAATTGCGATATTTACTCCTGGAGCAAATTTCAAAAAAAAGAACCTATTTACAAAAAAAACAGTATAACATGGTTAGTATGATGGTTAATATGGAGTATGTCTCCCGGACGATGCAATACAGGCCTTACAACGCCTAGGTATGCTGAGTATCAAATTATCAATCTGATCTTGGGGAATATTACACCACTCATCAAGCAATGCCCACCGAAGTTCGGTTGACAGGTGGGAGGGGTTGACGGACTGCAATTCGTCGGTCAAGCATATCCCACACATGCTCTATTGGATTCAAGTCCGGTGAGTATGCTGGCCAATCCATACGGGTGATATCCTCCGATTGAAGGCATTCGTCTACAATGATTGCACGGTGAGGACTGACGTTGTCATCCATAAACAGAAATTCAGCACCCATGGCGCCCCGAAACAAACGTACATGTTGTTCCAGAATGACATCCCGATAGATGTGGCCTGCCATCGTTACACTCTGAACATGCAGATCAGTTCTGGAACCAAGAATAATTCCTCCCCAAACGAGCCATCCTGCTCCACCGTAACGGTGTCGTTCAATGTTGTTCTCTTGGTGGTAGCGAGTACCTGGCGCTCTCCATATGAAAGTCCGACGAGAATCAGACTGCAAATAAACCTGGACTCGTCGGAAAACATCACACAAGACCACTGTTGTGGTGTCCACAATGCATGCTCTCTATTCCAGGTTAATCGCAGACGACAGTGAGTTGTGGTAAAAGGAACACATCTGACAGGCCTACGAGCATATAGACCAATGTGCCCTAAGCGTCTGTACACGGTCTGCCTTGAAACTGTCGTACCGGTAGTTGAAGAGACAGGTCTGATGCTGTGCTCCGTGTTTCTTTTGGCAACAACTGCTAAATACCGGTCCTCATTCGGCGTTGTAACTCGGGGGCGACCTGTGCTGTAACATCTACTCACATTACCATCATCTTGGAATCGTTACCAAAGCCTGGAGATGACATTCTGGGCGATTCAAGTTCCTCGGATACTTCAGCTGGGTACGTCCACATTCCAGTCGTCCGATAATTCTACCACGTAAAAATCATCCAAATGCTTCCTTTGTGCCATAACTATGCGGTTATTGCACTGAAAGGCTTTTAAAGCACTTGTGAACAATTTTACTTCTTTGCCAGCATTCCTTATATGCCCTTCTCTTACGCTCTCGTCATTGTGACGTACTATCCGCCATCTGGTGTTTTCCTGTAATTTGCATATTCTTCTTCAAGATGTGTGTGATAATTCTACAGGTGAAATTTTTATTTTAGAGTTCAATTTCTGTGTGATTCTGAATTATCCTTAATTTATGGACATGAGTGTACATGTGCACATATATATGGAAAATGTTTGTACGTATGTATATATGAGCGTATGTACCTTTTATTTTCAAATATGCATGGCATTGCATGCAGGTTTGTGATTGTGTATATATGTAAGTGTACATGGTTCGGCGTACGTATTTGTGCGTTTATATATAAGAGTAATTGTATGTGAATATACTTACTTACGTTTGTGCGCATTTCTCAGTGTTTGTGCACATGTATGTATACCACTGAGCACGTATGTATCATATTCGTGATGTTGTGTATATATATGAAGACGATTTGCCAGATTGACGGAGAGAACCTTGGTTTGCATAGGAACCTCTATCTCATGCTTTGTGAATGAGAGAAGTTTCTTAAGCTTTTAAGCCCATATATATATATATATATACATATATATTATTATTAATTTATTAAACAATTAACTTATTAATTATTATTTTTAATTAATAAAAAATCATGCATATATAATTTTTTTATTATTATTATAATTTTTAAGAAGTTAAAAAAAAAAATAAACAATAGAAACAAAAACGATCGGAGGAGGAAACTGCATTTGTAATCGGAAGAGGAGGATATCGAAACGTTAATGAATAATAGAGAGTTTTTGCATACCGTATTTTTTTATCGTCCGATATTTTCTCCCTAGCGCGCATGCTCATAGGAAACGTTATTACAGATACGCATGTGGAATTTCCTATGGGCATGCGCGGTAAAAGAAAAAATTTCAGACGATAAAAAACGGCATCAAAACTCTCTATTATTTAGAACAGCGCGAGGTCTTTTTGCAATTTTGAAATCAGAAATGTCGTAATCATAGTTGCTTAGATCATTCAAAACAGAATTATTAATATTTGGAATGGGTTATAAAATGTTTGTGCAATTTTATAAAATTATTTAAAACTTGGGAGGAAAGAGAATATCTGATATCCTCATTTTGGAAAAACTAGGGCGAATTTGTAATCATACGTAGGATTTTATTTTCTTTGTATGATTTCGAAATTCGACGGAACAATGCAGATCCCCAAATAGGACTCGCATATGCAAATATTGGAAGCAAATGTAAGCAAGATAAATGAGTTTTTATTTTCCAAGGACATAGTAGAGTTCCTACAAATAAGTAGATACAGTAAGTGAATGCATCTATTAAATTTATCCTAAGACAGTGTGAGGAACATACAATTTACGATCTAGATTACACCCAAATATTTAGTCTGCTCAGCCCAATTAATAGGATTATTATAAATTTTTATAGGTGTGTAAGAACCCTTTACACTGAATAGAACTGCTTCAGTTTTCTCAACATTTAATTGAATTTTTCAATTTTATAAGCCATTGTTCAAGATGATTAATATACCTTCAGAATCACTATTAATACTAATGATAAAATATTTACGACCTTGGTGAGGAGTGCTGTATCATCTGCAAAAGGCTGATTTTCATATTATAAATTTGCCGGAATATCATTAAGGTAAAGATTGCAAAGAACAATGGATCAAGTATTGAACCTTGGGGAACACCAGCCTAAATTTTTAAACAGCGGAATCAGTATTATCAATGGAGACCACAAATATTCTATAGTGAAATAATTTTGAATGGTTTTAATCAAAATCTTCTCATTGGAGTCGACACTTCCTCAGCCCATGGTCTATCACCAATCACGATGGAGTAACTCATGGTATAGCTCATATTCAATCTGTAGTTGTTTCAACCTGTGAAGGTTGAACACGCTGACACTGAATATCTGCTATTAGATTTGAGTGATAGGTTGCTATTATGTATTTGTTAAAAATATACATCCCTCTCTCTAGAAAGAAAGGAGACAATTCTGCCAATGGGAAAAAATGCTACAATACATTCTTTATTTATTTATTTTTTTAAACTAGCTTCCTTAGATTTGAATGAACTTAATTGAATTTTTTAACTAACTTCCTTGGGAATTTTGAATTTCAATAGACAGAGTCAGGAAATTCATTTAAGAAAAGTATTAAATTTTTAATGTCATTTTAACTCTATATGGCAAATTCTTTCATTTAAATTAGAGATATACAAGACTTGCCTAACTGTAAAAAATTTCAATTAAAACTATAACGTATAGTTTCAATTGAGGGAAATTAAAGCTATACGTCTTCATTTTTTTAAAAAATAAATTTTTGAATTTTGATGAAAGTGTGAAATATGATCTGGATATGATCTTATTTGATTTAATAAAAAGGAAAGCAGTACGTAAC
>BPLR01011895.1:0-48229 GCA_021605095.1 Caerostris extrusa | reverse complement strand
TTCAAATCTATACTAGAATATATGGATACTATAATTTTACTGCTTTATGTGGTAAATAAATTATGTAAAGACGTTTTTTTAAAGACTTACAATATATATTAAG
The DNA here is from genome assembly GCA_021605095.1 of Caerostris extrusa. Lineage (NCBI taxonomy): Eukaryota > Metazoa > Arthropoda > Arachnida > Araneae > Araneidae > Caerostris > Caerostris extrusa. The sequence continues at coordinate 48,126 of BPLR01011895.1, read as the reverse complement.
CGAATTTTTATGAACAAATTTATTAAGATTAGTTTATGAAACACATAGTATAAAACAAATAATTTCATGGAATAATCAATATTGGAAATTGGATAATAATAATTGAAACAAATCATAAGCGATTAATGTTTCGTTATTTGCTGAATTACTGCTGCGTGAGAGGATAAATTTGAGTTAAGTACTCTCTTACCTTAAGTACCTTTTTTTATTGGAAAGAAATATTATAAGTACAAAATATTTTAAGTGTGCTTTCAGAATGATAATACAAAAGTAGACATTTTATTATGCAAATAAAAATAAATTGTGTTAAAGAATTGTTATATCCACAGAGAAAATGAGCTAAATATATTTGATAATAAGTGATAATATGTTGTAGTTGATTGATTTTGCTATAATATAATAAAATCATTGAAATAATTCTAACTGGATTATTAAAATTATTAAATTTATGAAAACGATATTTTAACACTTAGTGTTAAATTTTCTTAGGTAATCGATTTATCAGTATTATGAATTTTATGTAGAATTTTAATTTAAAAAAATAGATTCATTTCATAGATAAATTTCTGTGAAACATTTCCTCTGAGATCAAAATAACCATTTATTTCTAATTTTGGGTGTTTGAACACGAGTATGGCAATGAAAATTTGAATTTGTCTCTAATTCCAAAGATATTTGTAACTAAATGTTTTCAAAATCAAACAATATGGTAACAAACACATGCACCTGTTTATTTTATGTTAAGGAGTGCTTGGATTGTCGTTTATTCATTTTTTCTCAGAATCATCATTGAAAACAGAAATAATTAACCAACAGTAGTCTGCCAGTAATTTAATATGACATTTTCCCTGATATCTTTTCTCTATTTTCGAAATGCCTTTTTGAAAACGCTTTTCATTAACCTGGCCACAATTTTCAGGAAAGTGGTCCAAATTACACTACAAGAAATGCGTTTTTAGAGACATAGTGTACCCACGTTTCTTGTATGCCGACAACATGCCCATCACTAATTTCTTATAATCTTTTTACTTTCTTTTTTTTCTAAGAAATTCGTTGACACAAGCGTCTTTCTCATCTTGTCAAAATCAGCATCCTTTAAGAACTTACGGATCTCTGGACAAATGCCCTGTTACAGCTTAGCTTCTCTGACTGAAGGGCATTCGTTTTTAAGTTCTTAAAGACTGGTCCACTCCTGTTCCATGATTTTTACAAAATTTATTATTTGTCCAAGTTTTATATGTGAAATGGTCGTTTGTAAATTTTTTGCCTTTATTAATGGTGAATTTTGCACATTCATCTCTCATATATATTTTTGTCTAGTTGAGCATTGTTTTTAAATATTACAAAGTTTTGAATCAACTGTCTTACTTGAAAAGCAACTGCACATATGTCCTAATAGAAGACCCACCACAACAAATGTCAGGTGTACTTGTTGTATTAAAGGGAATCCAACGAATGCTTCAAATTTTCTTTCATAGTGACAGAATATCAGCTTGCAAGTGATAGAAGTTGGTTTCACTTTTTCAGCATTATTACATTGAGACTCGTTTCGGATGAATCTATGAATAGCTGTCATTATGATGGTAATGTTCTCTTTTGAAAGCAGTCGTTAAGCCATTGATGTCATAATAGAAAACAAGGATTTTCTCTGCACGAAAGAAGACAGAAATTACTCATGACAATTTTGAAGCGAAACACCTCGGGCATTTTCCTTGAGCAAATTTCGTTTTCTAAGTCTCGATGCAAGTACCTCTGCCTTAGCTTTGGACAGCTCTAGATCTCTAACAAGGTTATTCTTTTCTTTTGAAACAGAATGTGTGGTGTAGGTATAAAATCCTCATTATATTCAGCACTAGACGCAGAAGACTGTAATGAATTACAGGAAATTGATTATTCATCTTCCTGTCTATCAATGAATAATTCATTTGAAGTTTCTGGAAAGGGAAATCCTTAACCATGGTTAATTGGTCACATAACAAATGGTATATTCGCATACTGCACTTTGGAGTTTTTATCCCATGGAATTCATCCATGAAAAGGCTAAACCATGCAGTAGTAGCTGTTATTTACGTGATTACTTATTATTACATGCAGCACCCTGGGCTTGTCTTTATTAGCAATTCTGAATTCGAAATAAAGGTGATATGCCTTTTTAATAAAGGGGTGATGAAAAATTTTTTGAAATTCCATTGATACTTCTCCACATATATACAGTTATTAGCAAAATTAATGCACTTGCACGACATCACGCTCTAAAAAATATAATAAATTAAATTAAACTAGAATTCACTGCAATTACTTCTTTGACACAAAACACCACTTACAAGTAACAGCTATCACATTTTTATTTTAAAGCCAAGCTAGGAATTACTTTTATAAACTTTTCTACTTAATTTACAAATTATAATTTGTAAGCTACATTGTATAAATTTCCATATTATATTTCACATATATTTAAAGAAAACTTTGGGAACCAATTACCTCCGTATCTCTAAACAGAGCCAATTGCCTATATTTAATATCATTTTTGTGTTCAATGCTCAAAATTAGTAAGAAATGACTATTTTCATGTTTAAGAAAATTCGTGTGTTGCTCAATGTAATGAGTAAGTTGAAGGAATATTCTTAATTTCAGGCTCGTAGCCAGAAGGCAATAAATAAAAATCAGATTAGAATGAGGAAAAATGATATTAAAATTTCATAAAAATAAGTAGTTGATTAATAAAAAAATAAAATTGATTAATGGAAACAGATCGATTAATTGAAATATAATAGATGAATTTTTACAGACTGCTAAACTAATGTTTCATAATTTTTTTTTTTAGAAATAATATAAACTAAGTCAGAATATTTTGATTCTTAATGACTTAAATAAAATAACATGATGTACTTGCTAAAACATGCGAAGAAAAGTATTCATTTGAAACATTATGCTATTATTTACCAATTTATCTCTTGATGGATAAGATCTATCCAAGCAGTTTCAAATAGTTTGTCCTGCTTTTTTAATTCAAGAATATTCTTTATCCACTCATGAAAGCTCACAATCTTTTTGATGAAAACCAATCCTCTTTAAATTCAATAAACGAAATCTATCTAAGGTTTATTTCCCTATATTAAATGAAAGCTCTAACTCTTTACTACAGTTCACGAAGTCATTTTGCAATTGTTGTTCCTAAACAAATTCAATGCCTTTTAGAGTATAATCAATGATTAAACTATTCGAAACTGTGAAATACGTACTGAGGAGGTTTAGAAATTTTTGTGAGTCTCAACGTACTTGTGGTTGAAAACGGTTCAAATAACACTCAGTTTGATTTCCCAACTGAAATTGAAGATAGTGAATTGGCCCAAAAGTTAACTTGTAATGCTTTCCTTATTTACTTTTTGTCTATGTATTCGGAAAGCAAACCACTGCATATATGATGAAATTGACTGTTTTTAGTGAATAAATTCATTGTATTTGATTAATTGTAAACTATATCTTATGTGTTATAACATAATTAACTTATTAATATGAGTTATTACAGAATTAAGAATTTAATATAGGTTTTATTTTTCCTAATAATGATTTATTTTTTGCTGTAATTATGTGTAATTACAGAATTAGCTTATAAATCTTATGAGTTATTACAGAAATAATGAATTTAATATAGGTTTTATTTTCACAATAAAAATTTTTGTTACTGAAAAACTATTTTCTGTACAGCATATTTATTGAATATAAAAATTTGATTTTTGTGAGAAATAAAGTCCATGCTTTTTAGTAACATTTAAGTATCTACAAATATATTATTTCCTATTAGTTAACCGATTGCAAGCCAAGATCACTATTAAAAATTTATACGTGCATTCTGATTGCTCTTCTATTTCTTCATAATTAAAAGTTGCATCAATAATTTATAAAGTATTATTTTATAAAGGATTCAAAATTTATGATTATTATTAATACATCGTATTTACGAGAATAATCATAATAATTAAGAATTAAAATAATGAGCTATGTATTACTCATAGTTATATCTCTTATAAATGAATTTTTATCATAGTTTATGGGAAAATCTATGACTGATCTTTAATTAAAATAATAATTCATTAAATATGCATATTTAGTGAAAACTTCCTTCTTTGTACAACTTTATGAATCACTTTTATTATATTGTCGTAAATTGAAATATTTTTAAAATAAACACATAATCGGATGCATTTTTAAAAGTTAAAAAAAAAACCCGTCTTAATAAAGATTTATTTTTATAATTTTAACGCGAATAAATCGTTTTTATTGATCGATACATTATTTTGCTTTGCTTTCCTTTTTAAGATAAATGCTTTGCTTTCCTTTTTAAGATAAATGCTTTGCTGTACTAAATATGTCAATAAGATTTCGAGGAATATCACTTAAAATTCGCTTTTACTGCGAAATATATTTAAATAACCTACCTATTCCCTAAAGAATAGATAATAAGGTAAAGCAAAAGCATGTGATGCAATTTATAAAAACTAATCCTTAAAAGCTCCGATATAAAGAAGAAGAAAAAAAAAAATAGATCTGTGCATAAGTACACAAATTTTCTTCAAAATATTTAAATTCGCTTAGACTTTAAGTAAATATTTGACTGACTAACGAATTTTCTGCCACTCATGGCTCCATCCCTGTGCAAGGTTTCTTTTATGTACTGAAATATAAGTTTGGCTAGGTTAGGGAGCTAAGAATTTTTTAATTATTTTTTCTGAAAGATTTTAAGCCATAAATTTTTAGATAAAAATTGTGTAGGGGAAAAGATAGATATCATCAGAATAACATTTTTCCAATTATCATCTAAATTAACAAAATGCATGTGCTGTTGTTTTTCTTATCCCACTTGGTCGACATCTAGACCAAGTAGGATAAAAACAACAGCACATGTATTTTGTTTCCAACAGCATTTGCACACATGTACAAGTGGTCCAAGAAGGAAGGTTGTGCCTTCCGGGAGAACGTTTAGGGGAAACTATTCCATATTTGGGTATCGTGCAGGAGAAAACCCGGAAAACACCAAACTTGGCTTAGATGTTTGCCGTCCAACGACAGCAACATTTAGGCCGGAAGTCCATGAACCCTTATGTTCTCATGGAATTAGGAAAGGGCGAGGCAGCTTTTGTTGTGATGGAGCACCCCGTATGTAGTAGCCTGGCTTGGCTCTGTGTCGCAGAAGAAGGAAGGCAGTGCTTTAGGGAGGTCTTTTAGGCGGAGCTACACCATATTTGGATATCGTACGGGAGAAAACGCGGAAAACACCCACCAGATAATCCTACGACAGCAACATCTAGGCCAGGTCCATTAACCTATGTGTTCTTATGAAAGGGAGGGGAAGGATGGGAAGCAGCTTCTATTGTGAAGGAGCACCAGTAGGTAGAAGACTGATTTAGCTCCATGTCGCTGAAGAAAAAGGGGTCAGAGCCTTCTATAAAGACTTTTATGGGGAACTATCCCACATTTGGATATAGTATTGGATAAAACCTGGAAAATACCCAATAGATAGTGAATGTCGAGGTAAAATACTGAAAACCACAAAAGCCGTAGAGTCTCCTCTTTTTGTGAAACAGTTCCTAATGTTCACCAACAGCAAACGTTGCCACGAGTCCCGAGTCGGGCAAAATCGGGTAATAAATCAAATAGTTTCTTTAAATATTTTCTCAAAATGAAATTGAAACTGAGTGTCATATAAATTATCTTAAACAGCAGAACATAAATTTATATGCAGATCCTAAAAGAAAGCATTAAATTATTGAGAAACGACATGTTATGTTTATGTGATTCCTCAGATTTATAGTTAAATTTCAAGATAATAGAAAAATTTTCTGTTGCATTAAAGATTTTTTTTTTTATAAAACAGAATGTAGCATGCCAAAAAACACAATAATATCTGAACAAATTTGAAAACAGTTTTCTTGTATTCATTCTCAAACTATCAAAAGAGAATGTATAGTTTATTTCTAAAATTTATTACCTCCTCTACTGAGTTTATTCTTCTACTCTGAGACGTTATGCTTTTTAGCACGCATCCTATGCGTTTCAGAAGAACTCAAAACTTTTTATTCGCATCTATTCTGCGAGATCGCAAGTTTTGTGGAATGCGATTGAAGTAGACGTAAAACTATTTGAATATAAATAAAATTTTCATAAAATCCATGAATACTTAAAATATATTTATTAATCACAGCATTATATTTAAGAAACATTTTAAAAATTGAATTAAGTGAAACGAATGCATTTGAAGTGAAACTTAAATATACAAGGTGGATACACAAACACACAAAAAAAATCGAGTCGAAAAAATTATATGAAGCCCTAGCTATCATACTATTGACAGAAAGTGACCAAAATTTTGGTTTAAGGTACTTTGAGGTATGCATTCTAGATTAATATGAAAAATTCAGTTCAATCTGGCTTGAATGGCCGAGTGGCTAGCGTTCTGGCGGTCGGTACCACAGGTTTATGTATGGAGTCCCGGTGGCGCCATGGATGTTTGTAGTGGTTCGCAATCCACTTTAAACTGTAGGTCCCAGTCTAACATGATCGTAGAGAGTTGCAGAGGTATTGTTACTCCACGTCCGTAGCTTATCTTCAAGCTACATCCACCTTCTGGGTAGTGATTAACGTCGGTGCAGCGCTTGCCTTAAGGCATCGAAGACAGTTATCTAAGTGTTTGCCAGCACCATTAGAAGAAAAAAAAAGTATTTTGAGGTATGCTTTCTAGATTAATATGAAAAACAACAGTTCGGTCCAATAGTTAGACGATTTTGAAAATTTCAAATGGCGACACCTACTTTTTTTTTATTGGAATGTGATCTCCATAATTAAAAAAAATATATTATAGTAATGGTACCTGTATCACGAAAATAGTCGCCGTTAGACAGACTAAGAAGAAAAGTGAAAGCAACCAAAATTACAGAGAAGCAACAAAAAGCAAAATATTTTAATGTGTTTCACAAATTTTCCACGTGCTTCAGATGGTGGACAGTACTGAACATTGAAGCAAGTACCATTGCAAGAGGAATCTGTTGAGCCTGCGTGTGATGCCCTCTTCGAACTCAGATGCAGTTTGCATATTAAATGCCTAAACTTTAGATTTCAGGTATCCTCTTAACCAGAAATCCATTGGTGTAAGATCGGGGGCTTTGACGGCCAGGGAAACTCTAAATAGCGGGAGATAATTCTGTCAGCAAGCTGTTCAGTTAAGAAACGTTTGATAGAAGACATCACATGTATGGGAGCGCCATCTTGCGTCCATACGACGTCAGATAGATTTGAATTCCGTCCTAGAAATACTTGAATCTAAATTATATACATTTAATCCGCAAACTGCATAATCGAAAGATGGCATCATACATCAGGTTCAACAGTGCGCAGTTCAGTGAGTAGCACTGAACGTCTTGCCATGATATATATGTTGCAGTGCTATTCACCATCTACCGCATGTGAAGTGTCATTATTACTGTAAAAGGTCACGTAGAAAATGTGTGAAGCTCATTAAAATGTTTTACTTTCTGTTACTTCGCTGTTATTATGGGTTGTTCTTAGTGCATCTAGCACAGGTTTATTTCATGCTACAGGTACCATTCAATAATATTTATGGTTTGTCACTATGAAGATCCCATTTAAATAAAAAAAGTAGGTATTGCTATTTGTAAAATTTCGAAATCGTGTCACTGTACCTGTAACTGTAATTGATATAGTTCAATATTCATTTTAAAAAACAATAGTTAAACTCTTCCTTCAAAATACCTTACACCAAAGCATTTGGATAAAGTGAGATAAAGCAGTAGCAGCGATTCTGCATCTGAAAGTACCAAGACCAGTCAAGTCAAATCCCCTTGAACCAAAATTTATCTTTGTTTCTGGGAATTGTATGATAGCTAGGGATTCAAAAATAGAGAATTTTTTTTCTTCAAATCACCTTGTATTTTATTTAGCATAAAATTCAGTAGATTCTCCCTTTTTTTAGGCTAATTATAATATTAAAAAAAAAAATATTGTAATACTTAATTATTTACTAAAAGTAATTAAACAACGCATAATATTAACTTTGAAAAGTTAGTAATATTTTTCATAACTTTCTAAAATTTATGTCCAAAATAATATAATCGCATAAAATAGTGGTTAAACTAAATCATAATGAAAAGTTGAGTTTTTAATGCTGTATGCAATGTCTAGACATGTTATTCTCCAGGTCCCGTTGATATTGAATGGTGAATGGGAAATTTACATCTCTGAAGAAAAGCATACTCTCTGATTTGCAAAACAAAAAAAAACAAACTCTGATTTGCAAGAACATACATATTCAATCATATTACTTTATTCCTATAATTTATTCAAAACATATTGTTAACTTTAAAACGTATTTCTTATAATTATTTTTTTCTTATACACATTAGTATACAAATTCTACTGTTATTTCTTCAATACGTTTACTACATTTAACTTCAACTTTAAATATGACAACCGGAGATATAATAAGTTTTATTTTCATTTATGAATATACATGTATTAGTTAATTATGTAATGTAAATTGAAATTCGATACATTTTCATGGTCCTTGTTTTTATCTTAAACACTTTTAAGAATCGCATTTTAATATTTATAACGCAGTCTATGGTGATTGTCTATAATTCTTAAAACTTTGTATAAGAAAAATATGAATCGCAATTTGGGAAAACAGTCATAAATTTCAGGAATCTCTGAGTGCCCCAATAAATAAAATTTGCAGCATTACTTTCTATTAAAATTTATTCTGTATGATAATATAACTTTTAATGCAACAATAAAAGATTTTAGAGCAAATCAATGAGTGACACATATATTAGTATTGCTATTGCTAAGTATTAGATAATTGCTTGAAAATATAGTTAATTAGAATAAATGATTCAGCGTTACTTTGCTATAGAAAATAAAAAGTTTTTAGATTACTAAATTTGAATGAAGACTGATAGGTTCGCAATTTTAAATAACTCGTCTTAAATAGTATAAATTGACTAAATAAAGTAATAAATCTTAACCAAGAATTCCCAATATTTTTTTCACCATTAACCTGTTAGTATTTATTTTAAGTGAAATATAGCTTTAGTTTGGAAAATAAATTTAAAACTAATACTTTAAATTTTATACCATATTTTTTTTTTTACAATAACTTAACTATTGGTGCGAGTTACTTTTAAACCTTGCACAATAAATATAGTTGCAATATTTTTTTATTTAATTAAAAATAATTAAAAACATTTTTGTACAATTTTTGGCTCGAATTTTCGAAACCAAGATAAAAAAAAAAAAATTAAAATAACTAAAAGTCATATACGTCAATAAAAAAGATCTCTTCTATAGAACTGAAAGGAAAATCCCCAACCTCTTCTACAAAGTAAAAAAAATAATAATAATTCAACTGAACTTCTAAGTGTTATAATCCTGAAATTATGCTGGAAAATACACACGCATATCCATTTATTTATATACATAGATATAGATTAACATCGGCAAAATTTTAGTTGCCAGCAAAAAAAAGGAAAAATGTGCTCATATAAAAGATCTCATCTATAGAACAGAAAGGAAATCCCCAACCTCTTCAACAACAAGAATGCTAATAATGTATTGATTCTAGTTAAGAGCATATAAGTTTCTCCTAAAAAGTAGTGAACAAAATATGGCTTTTGTCCCTTCAGATAATGACACGACAAAATTGAGTACTAATAATAAGTAAACAATTACAAAAATTCATTTACCTTTGAAACTACGGCAGCGGACAATTTGAAAGCACATTTCTTTCCCATTTCTAGTATACTTTACAATTCTTTTCCAAAATCTGAACCGGAATAGACACATCTTTGGGAAAACTGGAAGTATCGAATATCTTTATGCAGCACTTGAGAAACAACAATATTTTATTTTATTAAATTATTAAATTATGCTCTAACATACACTCAATCATTCATCCATTTATATACATCGATATAGGCTAATATCGGCAAAATTTCTGGTTACCAGCAAAATAAGGGAAAATGCACTCATATAAAAGATCTCATCTATAGAACTGAAAGGAAACCTCCAACCTCTTCAACGAAATTTAAAAAAAATTAGAATAATTAAACTGAACCTCTAAGTGTTATAATACTGAAATTATGGTTTTAAAATACACACGCATATCGCGGTTAATATCGGCAAAATGTCTGGTTTCCAGAAAAAAAATCAAAAATGTACTGATATGAAAGATCTCATCTATACAAGAAAAGGGGAATCACCAACCTCTTCAACAAGAATGGTAATTATGTATTGATTATTGTTACGAGCATATAACTTTCTCCTAAAAATTAAAATGAACCTCTAATTGTTATAATCCTGAAATTATGCTGGAAAATACACACGCATATCCATTCATTTATATACATAACTATAGGTTAATATCGGCAGAATTGCTGGTTGACAAAAGAAAAATCAAAAATGTACTCATATAAAAGATCTCATCTATGGAACAGAAAGGGAAATCACTAACCTCTTCAACAAGAATGCTAATTATGTATTGATTATAGTTACGAGCATATAACTTTCTCCTAAAAAGTAGAAGTCATGGCTTTTGTCTCTTGAAATAATGAAACGACGAAACTTGGCAATAACTAAGCAATAAGTAAACAATTACAAAAATTCATTTACCTGTGAAAGCATGGCAGCGGACAATTTTAAAGCGCATTTCTTTCCCCTTTCTAGTATACTTTACAATTCTTTTCCCAAATCTGAACCGGAATAGACACATCTTTGGGAAAACTGGAAGTATCGAAAATCTTTATGCACCACTTGAGAAACAACAATATTTTATTTTATCGATACATTGTCTACCTCGAACGATTGATGATGATGAGTTTAAGGAAGTGCGTTTCTCCTTATTGATATGTAAGGGAAAAGAGTCGGAAGCTTTATTAGACTCATCATCATCGGCAATCGACCAGTCGATTTCAGCCATTTTCAGAAGGACGGACGGATAACTTGAAATGAAATTAGAAATCACCCCGGATAGGAAATAATTTAAGTACGAGTTTTGAGCAGGCAGAAAATGATTTCTGGTATTAGAGTTGAGGTTTCCTGGTCCTTCTTCTTCTGTGTTTCGCACTCGCTTCTTTAAAGTGCGTCGCGTTTTATGTGTTTTCTTTGGAATGGGAAATGGATTGAAGAGATATATTTTTTTTTTTACTGCAGAAAATTGCTTTTTTTTTTTTTTTTTGGAGGCATCGTTTTATTAAAAGAATTTTAAAGAAGATTTCAATAAAATCCGATAATAACAGAAAATGTTTTAAGGAAATGTTACGTTAAAAGTAATTGAAAAATAAAAAAGATGTTGTAGTAAATTAGTTGTGTTCGAAAAATCGATGATGTTTATTTGCCATAGAAAGTTTCTGGAAGTAAAAAGAATGGAATGCAGAAAAGGTATAATTGTTAATTATTTAAAAGGGCTTTATCTAGTGCCTAATTATAATAAAAGCATTGTGGCAAAAACCAATTTGAAATCATAAACCGCATTTACCGCTATAAATATTTTATATATATATCGACTGATCGCATATTTTTTTTCAGAAAAGTATAATTCAAAATAATCCATTTTAAAAATAGCTTCATGAACGAATTGAACATAAAATTGTTATTCTTTTAAAATAAAAAAAATAATTAGTTTATATATTACTTGGAATGTCAAAATTAATTTATTATTTATTTAAAATCAGATTTCAACAAAATTAATTTGAATTATTATATATAGGAAGAATTTTAACAATTAAAAAAAAAATTTTTGTAAGGATTTCAATAAAATCCGATAATAGCAGAAAATGTTTTAAGGAAATGTTACGTTAAAATTAATTGAATAATAAAAAAAATGCAGAAAATTAGTTGTGTTCGAGAAATCGATGATGTTTATTTGTCATAGAAAGTTTTTAATAGCAATAAGAATGGAATTGAAAAAACCGATAATTGTTAATTATTTAAAAGTGTTTTATCTAGTGCCCAATTATAATCGAGGCATTGTGGAAAAACCAATTTGAAATCATAAACCGCATTTATCACTATAACTATTTTACATATATAAAATATTTATTGGTCGTATATTTATTCAGAAAAGTATAATTTAAAATATTGCATATTAAAAATAGCTTCATGATCAAAGTGAACATAAAATTTTTATTATTTTAAAAAGGAAAAAAATAGCTTTATATATTATTAGGAATATTAAAATTTATTTATTATTTATTTAAAATAACATTTCAAAGAAATTAATTTTAATTATTACATATAGAAAGAAAGGAGAATCCAAAAAAGGAAGATAACTATAACTCCAAAATTAAATGAAATACAAGAATTTATTTTAACTAAAAATACACTAATATTCAAAATTTTAACATACCATTAGTCAATCTAGGCATACCTTTTAGTAAATTAAAAATTAGTATTCATCTGTTGATGACAGTTAATTAATAGAAAATGATGACTTATTGCACTGTAGGAAAATATTTATGTGAAAAAAGTGATTTTGATCATTAATGTATGGCTTCAAAAAGTCTATTGTTATGATTTATTAATGCTTCTATTAATTCAGTATATCTAGCATAAAGACAAACATTCATTAACTAAAATTATAATTTTAATGTTAATTCAATTAATTTTAGTGTTAATTCAATTAAATTTAGTGTTAATTTAATTAATTTTTAATTTCTGTTAATTTCATTTATCGTTTAATTTAATTTTAATTTATCACTAGTTTAGCAGAATAAGTATTGTTTTATATATTATGTACAGATGAAATAACTGAAAAATAAAATTTATCCTAATTATAATCATACATAAAAATGACTATAAAGCTTCACCATCATAAATTCTATATCATAATTATCATATGATTTCTATAATCAAGTATCGTCTTAATAAAATTTTAAGTTGGACACTAAACACTTTTTGAGAATTAGATTTTATATTGTACTGCTATGTAATATTCTATGTAATATTAACTAAACAATTCAACTACAATATGAAATATAAAACAACTAAACAATAAGATGTATTTTAATTGCAATCGTGTAAAAAAATTCATCGGGTTAAAATAACGGAATTTGCTTTTAAAGCAAAAATATCATGTTTTCTCTTCAATATTTCTCTTCAGAACATTATAATATAATTTAATACACAAATAAAAATAATTTTTTTAAAATTAATTTCCTTATTTTAAACACATATAAAATTCATATGTAATTTTAAGGACTACTGTTTACCTTTTTCCCTTTAATTTTTCATACTCTTTTTTTCTGTTCTTATGCTAAAAAAAGTGCCTGAAAGATATTTTGAAACGCATCTTTTATTTTAATGCTGTTTTTAAATCTTTTAAGCTTCTGAGGATCGATCCACGCCATGTGACTAAATCTTCATGATATTTGAAGTTACAAGCGATTATATCTGGCTTTCAATATCAAATGACCCTCTCTTCGAAATGTCCATTTTGCTTTTTGACAGCTGCCATTTTAGTTTCGTTTTTCCCGTTTTATTAGTATTCCTCAGTCAGATGATACTTTCTCCTTTTGCGATGTAACAGAAAATATTTACATCGAAGAATAACTTCAGTTTTATTTTTTTGATTTATGTAAAAGTTTCTGCTGCCTGTTTTAAATTCATATATAAATATGCAAAAATCTTTTAATGCTGTTTTTAAGATTTTAACCTCTTGTTTTTAAAATAATAAAAAAAAATATATGAACTTAACAACTGTTAAAAAATGTTCAGTAAATTCCATGTTAATGTCCATGTTCCATGTTAATTATACTATAATATGACAACAACTGATGAAACTGATGAATATGATTAACAACTGATGACACGTTCAGCAAATTCGATGTTCCAACTGATGAATATGATTAACAACTGATGAAAATGCTCAACAAATTCCATGTTAATGTCTACCCAACTGATGAAAATTATGAATATGATTAACAACTGATGAAAAACGTTCGGCAAATTCTATGTTAATGTCAACCAAACGATGAATATGATTAATAACTGATGAAAAACGTTCAGCAATTTCCATGTTAATACCAATCCGTAAAAATGTTGTTAATTAAATTAAAAAATATTTTTAAGAACAATGATAAGTAATACTTCTTTCAGAAAATTTAAAACCTGTTAATAAAAAATAAAATGACAACAAATAATAAATTTTGTAGTAAACAACATATTTTTCAGCAAACTGTATACTTTAAATGTGGTATTTTTCAAGCTGTATTGCCATCATATATGTTTTACTGCGATTATAATCTTTTAGTATGATTTGCTTCACAGAAAGAAAAAAGCCCCAATTAGATAATTCAGCCCCTCACGCATCTAGTGGGTGGTTGGCGGGCTTGAGACTTTCCAAACCCATAAGTGAAATGTGTACACATGTTCAAACTTGAGGGCACTTAGGTGCAATTTTTTTGTGTTAAATGTTTAGTATTTCCATGAATAAATGTTTTTTTGTTGCACATGAATTTGTTGGCTGAGCCGGTGTTTTTCCTGGTTTAGTTTTATTAAATATTCATCGAAATGATGAAGTGACATAAACGATGTAATTGATGAGCTGGCAAAAGGGAAAGAAAGATTGAATTTCAATTTATAAGTTTTGGTTGTTTTTGTATACTAAATTTTTATTTTTTAGGCAATATTTCTTAGTTTTAATTTAATTTTTTTTTTTTTTTGCATTTGAACCAAATTAATGTAATGGAAAAAAATTATTAATAAAATAATTATCAATGGAATTTTGACTTCAGATACACTTTCTATTAATTACTACTTTGTCGAAAAAGTCAGACCAATTTTCAATTTAAATTTCTCGGACATATGGTACACATTTCTCGGACATTTTTTTTTTACCTTTTAGGTTGATGGCACTGTCCTTGACATCTGTATGAAATTTTACGTCAAAATATTCATTAGTGTTTGAGTTACGTTTGGCTTTCTGAGACGCTAAAACTGATTCCGGCGATTTTTGAAATGTCTAAATTAATTCAGCAAGAACTTGCGTTAAATTTTGTTTGAGGAAACGTATGGAATGTTGCAGAAGGCATTCGGTGAGTATTCCTATATCGGAAAGAAATGTTTAGAAGTGGTAAAAACAGTTCAAAGAAGGTAGAGAACGCGTTGAAGACGATTAGCGCTCTGGTCGATCTCCAACCTCAATCGACGAAGCTCACGTTGAAAAAAAATTAAAGATTTGGTGTTTCTAAACAGTCAATTTAGAATTAGAGACATTGCTGATGATGTTGGAATTTCAAAATTCCATTTTAAAAGATGTTTTGGGCCTCAAACGCGTCAAATCTTGATTGGTACCGAAAACACTGAATGCGCCTGCTGACACTGCTTTGATTCTTTGTGACTTTTTTTGCGAAAAATGAAACCCATATCGTTCAACAACTACCGTATTCACCTAATTTAGCATCGTTCTACTTCTGGCTATTCCCTAAACTCAAAAGACCACTCCGGAGACACCGTTTTGGGTCGATTGAAAAGACATTTCAAAAATCACCGGAATCGGTTGTAGCATCTCACAAAACCAAGCGTAACTCAAGAACTAATGAATATTTTGACGTAAAATTTCACACAGATGTCCAGGACAGTGCCAACAACGTAAAAAAAAAAAAAATTGAATTTACATAAGCCATAATTGTAATAAGTCATAATGAAGTCCATAATTGAAAACTGGTCTTACATTTTGGACACAGTATTATACTATAATATGATGTATTGAGTTTTCATAAACGGTTAAGCTTCATTTTGATGAGCCTAAGGTACCCATATTAGCTAACCAGTCATTTAATTGCATGTAAGTGGCAAAACACTGAGAACATAACATTTTTTAATCTGTTTTTATTTTTGCAAGTCATTTAAGATATAAAAATTTTCACTCACTCTAACTCCACTTAGATAAAAGCACTTAAAGTATTTTGAGTTGCAAAATACCATTTTTGTTATGTTTAGTCTCAATTAAACATTGATCTTCGAAAGCAAATAAAAAAATTTAAATTGACGCTTTCAAATGTTTATTTTAAAGTTTTACTAATGGGATGGTTAGTTGAAGTTGTGAAGCAATAGAATTTTACGTAGTAAGTGTAAGAAGATAAAGCATAAAATAATGTTTTTTGTTTATTTGTATGATTCTCAGGAATTAAAATTCCTATATTTGTCTAAATCAATTAAGAACTTGTCATTTGATTAAGTCTTATTTGATGAAACGTTCGTTATTTTTTTAATAAAATTAATGTCACGTATATTTATATATCCCATCGTCTATTTATACACTAAAGAATTAAATTTCTTACTTATCTATCCTTTATATGTTATGAAATAAATAATCATCTTTCATTTCTATTTTGAAAAAGCAGCATCTGTTTTCTATTATGAAAATTTTTTTATGAATTGGATAGCTAAGATTAAAAAAAAAAAAAGTTATCTACAAACAATAATTTTTTTTTTTCACCTGAAATTCGATAGTTTAATACAAAATAGATATTTGCAGCCATTGTATATTTTTTTAAAATCTAAGTTTCAATTCGTTGCAATAGGTTTATTTTTTTTATTAAAAAAAGTTTACTGTTTTTATTAAAGCAAATTCTTAATAACTAAAGAAATATACCATATAAAAGTAGAATTAAATTTTATAAATGTATTCTGATCTTTTCAGAAAATATTCTGGACTTCAATAACATTGATATAATTTTTTTTGTGGAATATAATTTCATTTTCGAAATATGATAAAAACATTACCCATTATCCTAGAATGCTTTTGAGTTAATGCTCATATTTTTTTTAAGTAAGTCTTTAAAAAGTGTCGTAGTACATTGAGAAAGTACGTCATGTTCGGAGCACTTGCAATTCATTAATGTAGCTATGGAGTCAAACTTGTTTCGTGGGGGATAGGATAAAAGTAATGGCAGAAAATGAAATTTATTGAATCTACATTAGTAGCTATGAGATATATTTTTTGAAACATATTTAAAAGTTATACGGTAAATAGGGAGAACAGAAAAAAAGTTCACAATAGAAAATATGTAAATCAAACCCTCACGATGTAGAACTACATTACATCTAATAACGTTCGTGGTAAGGGGAGGATATAATATGAGGTGAACCATCTGTTTGATTTTTAAAAATGTGTATGTTATTTTGACAGCCATCTGTTGTTTTCTATTTGAATTACATTTTTAATTAATTTTTATTCATAATAGGCATTTGATGGAACTTTTTTATATGCAACACAAAAAAAATCATACATAAAAAATTGCATAAGAAAAGGACAGCATAAAAACAAGTTTGTCTGTATAGATAAATTCATTTCAATATAGAATTAATACGTAATCTGACACTTTGATGTGTTGTATTGCTGTAAAATTATTTATCTAACTCTGTTTTTTTGATAAAATATATTTTAATCATTAATATAATTTTTACATAGCAAAGTTCATGATACAGCGGTATAAAAGTATTAATATTTAAATTAAGTATTGATAAAGGCAATTTCCTGTATCCGATTTGATCATATTGCTAATTTAACTGATTAGCAATATGATCTTTAAGTTAATATGATCTTGACCTTAATGTTAATATGATCTTAATCTTAATGTTAATATGATCTTAATTCTTGCTTTCAGCGAAATATGTAACGAATCAAATAATTGTTGAGTTTGATATATTGCCGCATTATTTCCTTTGTAGATAAAATAACTTATTAATTTGATAAATACATAATTTACCCAAAAACACATGATTGTGAATATTGCAATGCACATGATATGGCAGTATGAAAATATTATTATTTAAATTAAGTATTGATAAACGCAATTTCCTATTCACTTTGATCATATTGCTAATTTAATTGATTAGCAATATGATCTTTATGGTAATATGATCTTGTTCTTAATGTTAATATGATCTTGATCTTAATGTTAATATCATATTAATTCTTGCTTTCAGCGAAATATTTAACGAATCAAACAATTGTTATATTAGATATATGCCATCATAAATTCCTTTGTAGATAAAATAACTTATTAATTTAATAAACACATAATCAAACCAAAAACACATGATTGTGAATATTCGTTACAAATTTCTTTATTAACAAAAATAAGTATTTAAAATTACAATAAGGCTAATAGATCCAATGATGAAAAAAAAATTAAAATAAACAAATGCATTTTTAAAGAACAGAAGGTGCAACAGAGTTGTCTCTCTACAAATTTGAATTTAGAATTGCATTATCTAGTATTGACTTTCCCAAAGAAGGAGATGAAAAAAAAATATATGAAATAAGAAAAACGAATCCAAGTTCGATAAATATTAACAAAAGCAAGGAAGCGTTGAATGGAAAAATAAATCATAATCTAATAAAACTGAACACACGAAGATGTATCGATCAGAAGAGGAGCAAAAAAAAAAAAAAAAAAAAAAATAAGGCTCATGTAGAATCAAGTTATTTTATAAAAGAAATAAAAAAAAAAAGTCATTTTTAATAATAAGTGCAAAAATCCTCTCGCGCGTTCTTTTTGTGATTCCCAGATATTTCCTTTACAGAATGCAAAACGGAAAAAAAAAAAAAAAACAAAAAAAAAAAATTCGATTTATTTTTACTACCGAAGACTGAGAGGATCTTTTTCTCTCTCGGCAAGTTTTTCTTCAGAAGGCTCAGTTCTCATTTTCAAAATAAATACAATGTTCTTAAAAATATTTTAAAATATGCTTCTTTCGATAATGTAATACTTTACTTCAACCGCCTCCAATTGAGGATGGATCAAAAGAGATGAATTGATGCATCAAATGTGCAACAATCATACACTTCCAAGTTAATCACGATTTTGATTAAAAAAGTTATTTTTTTGTTCAGGATTACAGCAATATATACAATTTCTCTGTAGAGTGTTTTATAGAATTAGATACATGATTCCATTTTCTTAACATAATTGATGAGAATAGACAAAATAATGAATATAATACCAAACTGAATATATCTCTGCATTGCAAAAAAAAAAATATTTCTTCCCATGAGATTTTTTTCAATTTTACTTTTAATCTTTATTATGCATACATTTTCCAAACAAAAAAAAAAGAATTCCTTTCAAAAAGGGGAAAGCAATCACCTTCATTAATCAGATATAAATAAAGAAATTTTTATGATACAAGCTTTAAGTATAATTCAACACTTTAAATAATAGAGAATTATTTAAAATTCTGCTAAGTTTCCTAATTGGCTGTTTGACTTTGGACATTCCAAAAATTAAGATACTCACAATCAGTTAATATTTGATAACTTTTGAAAAAGGTTGACCATAAGGCCACTCTAAAATAGTTTGAAAAAAAAATAATTTTTATAATAATAAGTTGTTTATCAGAATTGTAGTAATAGAATCATGTAATGAAGGAAGTAATCAAATGAAAGAGAGAGGGTTTGATGAGTATTAAATAAATAATTTTTCATAGTCAACCCAAATAGCCTTTAGTTTTATCAGAAAATATTTGATTGCAGTAAATGAAAAATCTTCCTGTATATTTTTAGCAGTTAAATTGTATTCATTAAATATTCAAGACATTCATTAGTAGGAGAGCAAGTAGACTAATGGACAAAGAAAGACCTACTGTGATTTGAGGAAGATCATTGCTGGATGCGACCTACTTTGAAAGAGTTTTACAGAGTTTCACAGTGTTATATATATATACTATGTGGAAGAAAGTGACGGGACACGACACTATAATGACATAAACTCATATTTATTAAAATTAATATTAGGTAGGGCCTCCTTTGGCTGCGATCACAGCTGCAACCCTTCTGGGCATGCTTTCCACTAAATTAGCCATAGTGGCAAGAGGAATTTCCTTCCAAATGTTTAACAGGAAGTTCCATAGTTCAGGTTTGCTTTTGGGGAGTGGGGTGCAGGCCCTCAACCGACGGTCTAATTCGTCCCAGAGATGTTCAATTGGGTTAAGATCAGGCTCTGCGCCGGCCACTCCATGCGTTTAACGTTTTTGTTCACATACCAATCAAGAGTCCTCCTTGCAACATGGCATGTTGCGTTGTCGTCTTGATACCAGCAATCATCCATACCGTACGTTGCCCACAAGGTAGGAAGGACATTATTGTCGAGAATATCACAGTATCTATCGGCATTCATTGCACCATCAACCTTCACCAGTGGGCCAGCCCCATACCAGGAGAAACAGGCCCATACCATCAATCCTCCTCCACCAAACTTTACAGTTGGGACGACACACTCGGGCAAAAGGCGTTCTCCTGGTAAACGCCATACCCAAACACGTCCATCGGAACGGAAAAGGGTAAATCGTGACTCGCCACACCAAAGGACGCGTTTCCAGTCATCCAGAGTCCAAGTACGGTGGTCTTTGGCCCATCGGAGGCGCGCTTTCTTGTTGGGTTTCGTAATCAAAGGCTTATGGGCCGCCGAACGTTCAGTGTAACCTAACTTATGGGCCTCGATACGAAGAGTCTTGGTCGAAACGGTCACACCTGTGGCTTGTCTAAACTCATTAGCGATTTTATCCATGGATGTTTGACGGTTACTTCGAATCTCCCCTGCCGAGCACCCGCTGGTCCCTGCTGGTGAGAACTGTAGGTCGTTCACTTCGGGGTTTGTTCTGACAGTGTCCCTCAGTCTTGTAGCTACACACAACACGTGCTACAGTTGATTTTGAGCAGTTACGGTGGCGGGATATCTCCCTAATTGACACCTTGACAAGATGCAATCCAACCAACACACCTTTCTCGAACTCAGACAACTCTTTCCGTGGCGGCATCTTGACAAAAAACAACTCTATTCGAATCCACGGAGTATTTATAGGATATGGCTGACACGTGATACCTATTATTGCGCATGTGATGTTAGAATCTGATGGAACTCGAACACTGTTATATATATATATATATATATATATATAACAGTGTTCGAGTTCCATCAGATTCTAAAGTAAAAGTGGTATTGTTGAAGTTTCCCAAATATTTTCATTTTTTTTTTAATTAGGGCCACTAATTATGTTTTTCAGCTTGGAGATGCAACATTACCAGAAAATCAAATTTTTCCTAAAGTTTTATTGTATAAATAACGAGTTTTTTAATTTTTAATAAATTATTATTAGAATAATTAAAATTTACTTGTTAACATTTATCTATTATTATTTATTTAATTTTAAATAATTTAAATTGGACAGAAATTCATTTTTAAAAATATTCTAGAGGGGACTTCTATTTTCATTTTATGTCTTAGAAAGACAGTAGTTTTCTTAATTTTGTTAATATTTAATAGCAGTTTGAATTTTTTCAACATTTACGTGATATTGAAAACTTATAGTAATTTAATAATTTCAGTATGGAAATGTGTGTGATAATTAAATAATTTTTAAATGTAAAGATATATATTGTTATGCAAGGAGTACCAGTATACACAGTGTCTCCATATATGCGCTATAAATGTAGATAGAAATATGACTAATAATAGCAATGGAATAGAGAGGACATATAAAAATCACGATGTTCTATGACATGATTGGTTATTTGATAGAAATCATGAATTACCGGAATGATGCATGTGTCAATACTCGGGTGTCGTGTTCGTGACATCCTGAATGTGACGTATCCGGCCAGGTAGATTGACTATGTCACCACCTCTGTACCTGAACCTACTGGACTTTTGAGTCTCTTGAAAATGCCAGTTCTATATTGAGTCATGCTGTTTTCAGGAGAATACTACTGTGCCCTAAAAGTAAGACCAACTATTTTTTTCAGGAACTCTTTATTTATTCTTCCAAATTTATTTCATTCACTTCAAAGTACACAATACACATATGCCAACTTTTTTTCCAATCCTCAATGCATGCTAAAAAGTCATCTGCAGGGATAGCCTTCAAAGCGCGCGACGATTCACATTGAATCTCTTCAATCGACTCAAAGCGGTGTCCCCGGAGTGATCTTTTGAGTTTAGAGAACAGCCAGAAATCGCACGATGTGAATACGGTGGTTGTGGAACGATGTGTGTTTCCTTTTGGCGAAAAGGTCTCTAAGAATCAGTGCAATGAGCTGGCGCATTCAGTGTTTTCGGTACCAATCAACATTTGACGCGTTTGAGGCCCAAAATGAATTGACCTTTTGAAATTCCAACATCACCAGCAAGGTCTCTAATTATAAATCGACGGTTCGCAAGCACCAAATCTTTAATTTTTTGGACGTGAGCTTCGTCGATTGAGGTTGATGGTCGACCAAAGGGATCTTCGTCTTCAATGCGTTCTCTGTTTTCTTTGAATTGTTTATACCACTTCTAAACATTTCTTTCCGATATAAGAATGCTCACCGAATGCTTTCTGCAACATTCTATAGGTTTCCGCAAACAAAATTTAATGCAAGCTCTTTGCTGAATTAATTCAGACGTTTCAAACATCGCCGGAATCATTTTTAGCGTCCCAGAAAACCAAGCGTAACTCAAACACATGAATATTTTGACGTCAAATTTCTCAGAGATGTCAAGGACAGTGCCAGGAAGCTAAAAAGAAAAAAAAAAATTGAAATTCCATTAGCCCCGGGAATTTTAAATTGAAAATTTGTCTTACTTTTGGACACAGTGGTATATGGAATTTTCCTTGGTCAATGGGTCGTCTTCTTTTATTTAATCCTGACTATCACAATTATTTAACTTATACATTTCAACTTTTTATCTACAGTTGATTAATAACAGCCTGCATGAAACTTTACTAACATAAAGGAGAGAAATACCACCTAGTGCTCCATTATAAAATTATTCGACTTCCCACGGTTTATCACTCATTTTTTTATCTCTCGAAATGCTGAACAGAATGTACCCTATTATATGAAATATAACAATCCAATAAATAACTAAATAAAATGAAAATCTGTCAAAATTTTATACTATTACGTCTCTGGAATTATTGGTTTATTGTGGGAGTTTAAATTCAATGTACAGGCTCAATAAACGAAAGTAGTATCTATGATTAAATTACACATGGATCATAAATCTAAATGGTGTGATAAAACATTTTTCTGCAATCTTTATGCAATTTGAGAATTTACCAACGTTAAGAAACATTCGTATTTTTTTTTTTATTTATTCAAAAATATTACTTTATGTTCTATTTTAATACATAAAAAGTAATACGCGTAATCTAAAAATACTGAGTAACTAATTATTTATGCTCTTGCATGTATGGAAGGAATTATGAATTCAAACATTCCTTTCAAAAATATTTTTTTTTTTTGAGTTAAATCAAAATGTTGTCGTATATATTACCTATAATTCTTATGATATCGAAACAATTTATCGGACTTTGTTATCTATATAATTGATATATATTTTTTGCCTCATAACTTTAACATTTGATGAGCTATAGATATACACAGAAGTGACAAAAGTCATGGGATACCTCTTAATATCGTGTCGGCCCTCCTTTCGCCCGGCGAAGTGCAGCAACTCGACGTGCCATGGACTCAACAAGTCGTTGGAAGTCTTCTGCAGGAATATTGAGCCATGCTGTCTCGATAGACGTCTATAATTGGGAAAGCGTTGATGGTGCAGGATTTTGGGCACGAACAGACCTCTCGATGATGTCCCATAAATGTTCGATGGGATTCATGTCGGGCGATCTAGGTGGCCAGATCATTCGTTGGAATTGTCCAGAATGTACTTCAAACCAATCGCGAACAGTTGTGGCCCGGTGACATGGTGCATTGTCATCCATAAAAATCCCATCGTTGTTTGGGTACATGAAGTCCATGAATGGCTGCAAGTGATCTCCAATTAGCTGAACATAAGCATTTCCAGTCAATTTTTGGTCCAGTCACACCAGAGGACCAAGTCCATACCATGAAAACAGCCCACACCATTACGGAGCCACCATCAGCTTGAACAGTGCCTTGCTGACAGTTTGGGTCCATGGCTTCGTGGGGTCTGCGCCACACTCGAAAGCTACCATCAGCTTTTACCAACTGAAATCGTGACTCATCGGACCAGGCCACGGGTTTCCATTCATCTAGGGACCAACCGATATGCTCACATGCCCACGAGAGTCGCTGCAAGCGATGTCGTTCTGTCAGTAAAGGCACTCGAGTAGGTCTTCTCTGCTGGAATAGCTCAAGAAAGCCAAATTTCTCCGCACAGTTCTAACAGACAAGTCCCTTGTACGTCCCACATTGATTTCTGCGGTTATTTGACGCAGTGTTGCTTGTCGGTTAGAATTTACGACTCTTACACGGTCTGCAGACGTCGCCGGCAGGCGGAAGTGCAGGCGGTCGACCACTGCGCTGTCCATGGGGATGTTATGCCTGAAATTTCATACTCTCGGCACACTCTTGACACAGTGGATCTGGGAATGTTGAATTCCCTAACGATTTCCGAAATGGCATGACCCATGCGTCTAGCTCCAACTAACATTCCGCGTTCAAAGTCTGTTAATTCCCGTCGTGCGGTCATCATCACGTCAAAACCTCTTCATATGAATAACTTGAACAGAAATGAAAAGCTCTGCGAAAGCACTGCGCATTTATACCTGTTCTACGCGATGCTACTGCCATCTGAAAATTTGCATTTTGCTATCCCATGACTTTTGTCACTTCAGTGTATGTTGGATACAGCGTTCAGTTTCCTAAATACAAGAGTTTGGATTAAAAAACCAAAAAGCGATACAGGTGTAATGTAACAGACTCATCATGATGCACCATGGGTAAAGCTGAACATGTTACATATCTGACGTTATAACGGCGAATGACATTTGTTCAAAAAGCTTAGTATTTGGAATCAACAACACAATTTTCAAAATAATTCATTCAATTGAAATGGAAATCTTAAAAACGAAAAAAAAAAAAAAAAAAATCTTACTTTTTTTAATAGTATGTGTAATATATATGAATTAAAAGAAAAAATTCTTAAAACTTAATACTAATCCTTTTTGTTTAGATTCAAATCGTTTTTTTAAATTTAAATGTCTATAACAGCTTATAATTAAACATTTGAAAATGTTAAATAGGATAAAAATATACGTGCGTTAAAATAACACCTAATATTTACATCATTTTTCTAGTTGAAAATTTTAAGCAGCATTTAGTATTTTGTGATTGATCAAATTGTTTCCTTTTAATAACAATAATAATAATAATCATTCTGAAAATACAGATTTCTTGAAATTTAAAGGAATTTTAAGTTTCTGTTTAATTTTTAACCAATTTAAAAATACAATTTCTATTATTAAATTATTAATCAAGGAAACATTTTTCTTAAAGGAAAAAGGGTTAAAGGTTTTAAAGGAAACAAATTTTTGAAATTTAAAGGAATTTTAAGTTTCTGTTTAATTTTTAACCAATTTAAAAATACAATTTCTATTATTATGGAAACATTTTTAAAGTCAGTTTTCTACAATTTTAAATGATATCTTTACTGGTAAAAATATTAAATAAATTTATTATTTTTCTTTAATAATTTAATTAATTTACTGTTAAATTTTCTTAAAAATTAGTTTAATTTAAGATTCAGTAGAAACAAATTCACCACTTTTAAGTTTTAAATAGTTTTTGATTTTGTACTTTAAAGAGAATTTATTGTTAATTCCAGAATAACGTCATAAAATTTCTGTACTTATTTTAGTTAAACATAGAAACAACCACATTTAAACAGCCATTTTTAATTTTATAAAGACAGTAAAGAGATAATAAATGAAAGTTTCCTAAATCAATATCATCCATTAAAGCTTTATATCTTGATTTAACCAATCAAAAATTTAAAAATAAATAATATATACTTACACTATAGGAAATATAAATGCTATGCAATCTCCACAGCCATTTAAAACAAACAATAATTTCATGTGAATTTGAATATGAATAAAAATGGCAAACGATAAGGTTTCTAACGATTAAATTAGAATCATAAATTATTATAAGAAAAGATTTTAAAAGAATAAATATTATATGCTAATAATAATTTATTCATGAATGACTAAGCGTATTTAATTAATTTTAATGCTCATGTTCATTTAAACAGAAAAGTAAATGATATATATTTCTAAAATTATCAGACTGTAAATATTTAATCTTATATTCTCATTCAATAACTTTATATACTGACTGCTTTTTTTGAAAGCTTATACAAATTACTTATATGTAATTTATCTTAATTTTTAAGTAAAGGAAATTTGTAATTAGTGTATATATTGAACATTACAGCATATTGTCATTCGTTAATTAAATTTGATATTCAAACTTATTTATGTTAATTAGTGTAATAGTGACGAATATATATGCATTTATATTAATTGAAGCAGAATACTGACATAAAAATTATATTTGTATGGAATTCTCACTTTTAAATTGCTCTGGCTTTTAAGGTAAAATAAATCACTGTTAAAAATAACTTTTGCGTTGTTAGAAATTAGACATTTTGTTGCCATCTTCAAATGCCTGGAACTTTGTTTGGAAGATGATTAGCCACTAGAACAGACAGGTAATTAACGACTTTAGTGTTAAAAGAGTGAACATAGAGATTAATCTGTGATCATAAAAATACAAACATAATTTGAGTGAACACCTCTGCATGCCGCATCTAGGTTTCAAACTTCTATCCCCAATTTTTCAAACCTATGGTATGAAATTTTCTGCTGACGGATTTATCATGTCAACTTCAAGAATAGACAAGGAAGACTTCAAATTGACTTCGCTTATCAAAGTACGAACTAACATTCTTCTGGTACGGTGGCCTGATGGCCAATTCTCTAGTGCTTTGACCGTTGGTACCGCAGGCTTCAGGTTCGAATCATGGCTGTGGCATGGATGTTTGTTAGTGGTTCGGAATCCTAGTTAAACTGTAGGTCTCTGTCTAATTATTCCGAAGTGTGCAGAATATGACCGTAGAGTGGCAAACCAAATTTTCTGGCACGAAACCATATGCGCAATCTAATAGGTCACTATAATACAAAAATCTCTATCTTTAATTATAAATAAATTTCTATTAAAAATAATGTATATAAAAACGTACTTGCTATCCAATTCGTAGCCCAGTGGAAATGTGCGTAACTGAGTCGGAGAAATAAGATTTTAATTTGTAATTTGCTGATCATTGCATTTAATCATTGCTGTTAAAAAAGAAAGTACTTGTGTGATAAGCAACTCAAATCGACAGCAAGTCTGCAGGTGGAAGTTTATCGGTTTTTCTCTATATGACATGCAAGTGCAAGGTCATTACGCTTAAGCCTTAAAATCTTTTCGGAAAGTAATGATCTACGCAATCAAATGAAGGAAGTTTGATGGTAAAATACGAGGCCCACAGATTTGCAAGAGCAACAACAGTGTTTTCTTAAACTGCCATGTTCAAATGTCTTTTGTTTCTATGAATATTAATTGAATTATGAAACTCAATTTTCATTTAGCTTGAAAGAAATCCGTGATCCATTTCGATATATTTTTAATCCTAATTTAATACATTAAGTTATATCAGTTTTGAAGCCACAAAAAATTTCTCTTTCAGTTTATTAACCCACTTATAAATAAAAAAGTATAAGATTTTAAATACAACATAACCTTATTTCATGAAAATGTCAGATGACTTATGAGAAACCATCATCGGTTTTCTTAAATATTTTCTTTTAACCCTGACATTCTTTGCAAGTTGTTGCTATATATTTCTCTTATTAGAAAATTAAAACTCTATTTGCTACAAAGGCCTCATTTTTGCAGTTTGCTAGGCTTGTAAGCTTCACCTTGTATCTCCAATTGGGTTGATTTTACAAATAGCATTTATTTTGTAATCAATGAAGAATCTATCTCTCTTCATAGCTGGATAACTAACCATAATCAAGATGCCTCGTCTTAATTGCTTTAAAACCTTTAGTTTTATTACTATTCAATGTTAGAAAAGCATTATAACAAGATAAAACGAGCGCATGGCATTGATCACCTCATCAGTAATAAACGAACTATTCAAGAAAATGAACTTATGTGCCATTCAGTTTCTTCTTTCAAGTATCGTTATCGCCACTTGTTTACTCTTTTTTGTGTGAATAGAATTCCTTGCTAGGCATATGGATGACTCACTGTACCACTCGACACTTTTTATAGCTCTGATATTACTCGCATGTCTTTATTTTCTTTTTATGAGTTCTTTGGTCGTCTTCAATATTTGCAGGGATGCGCAGACTATGGTCCGAGGGCCCCATGCGATTTGAGCCATTGCCTTCCTAGCGGACTGTTTCTTCATATGACCGTTTTAATTTCCAACATAATATGTTAGTTAATTCTTCAAGAACTGTCAGATTTTGACTAAAGACTGACACATGGAAAATGATGCAAATACAGTTTAATCCGGTAGGACGTGCAGAGGTCATTTTATGACCCCAAGACATCGGAAAACTCCGATTCCGAGAAAACTAGACATGTATTTCTTCCTTTTCTATTCAGAAGCTGAATTAATCACTCATCTCTTCCTTTTCTGTGTATTTATAAAGTATTTTCGGATTTTTTGTTGCTATAATGCACATTTGGTATGTTACTAGGATTATGGAATAACGCCGCGTTTTTTGCCGTTTCTGTCACAGACCAGCTACACTCATGTCCATAAATTAAGGATAATGAAGTTCAGGCAAAGAAAGAGTCAGAAGCTCTCCATATGAAAGTCCGGCGAGAATCAGACTGCAAACTAAATCTGGACTCGTCGGAAAACATCACACCAGACCACTGTTGCGGTGTCCCCAATGCATGCTCTCTACTCCAGGTTAATCGCAGGTGACAGTGAGTTGCGGTAAGTGGAACACATCTGACCAATGTGCCCTAAGCGTCTGTACACGGTCTGCCTTGAAACTGTCGTACCGGTAGCTGAAGAGAGCTGACGAGACAGGTCTGATGCTGTGCTCCGTCTGTTTCTTTTGGCAGTAACTGCTAAATACCGGTCCTCATTCGGCGTTGTAACTCGGGAGAGACCTGTGCTGTAACATCTACTCACATCACCATCATCTTGGAATCGTTGCCAAAACCTGGATATGACACTCTGGGCGATTCCAAGTTCGTCGGATACTTCCAGCTGGGTACGTCCACATTCCAGTCGTCCGATAATTCTGCCACGTAAAAAATCATCCAAATGCTTCTTTTGTGCCCTAACTATGCGGTTATTGCACTGAAAGGCTTTTAAAGAGCTTGTGAACAATTTTACTTCTTTGCCACCATTCCTTATATACCCCTCTCTTACACTCTCGTCATTGTGACGTACTATCCGCGCCATCTTTTGGTTTCCTGTAATTTGCATATTCTTCTTCAAGATGTGTGTAATAATTCTACAGGTGAAATTTTTATTTTAGAGCTCAATTTCTGTGTGATTCTGAATTATCCTTAATTTATGGACATGAGTGTATTTCATGTCGCTGATAAGGTCAGTTCATTGCTTTCTTTGCATTGGATTCCATGCTTGTATTGTGTTTGCCTGTTGCTCACGATGTCGACTCTATACGAAAATGAAAAGGGGCATTTACTATGACTTCTTGCCGAAGTTGAAACTGATGAAGATTCAGACATTGGTTTATGAAGACAATTGTCCTAGTGAGGTATTAGAAGAGAATTTTTAGATCTTGAAACCTCCAGCGAACATGACAAGGAATCGAAACAGAACGGAGACTCTGAAAATAAAAAGGGAATAACTTGGAATGGATTTCATCAAAAGTTGGTTAAAGTGAAGAAAAATAAAAATTAGGCAGAATATTCGTACTCGTTGTGATGATATTGTGTTTCACTTACCTGGAACAAAAGTACCAGAGAAATATAACACGAGCCCTGTATAAAGTTGGGAGTTATTCATCGATGATAATATACTATAGTTAATTGTAGAGGCACATATATATTTATCGAGAAATGCGCAATAAACCTATCACGTGAAAGAGACGCACAAAAAATGGACCCTCTAGAATCCGTGCGTTACTCGGATTATATATATATATATAAAAATGCGGGTATTACACACATTTTTACGATTGAATGTATGACATTTGTGTGTGTTAGATGGAACTGGTATCAGCCTTTTCCGTGCTACAATGTCTCATAAACTTTATTCTTTTCTACGCTGCAAAAGATTTCACAATATGAATAAAAGAAAAGAAGCAGTTATTTGACAAACTTACCACTATACGGGACTTTTTTCGGTTATTTGCATCGAATTTTCAAAAATATTATACACTGGATAACTATATTAAAAAATGACAAAAAATTAGAATCTTTTCGTGGTCGTTTCATATTTTAAGTCTTATCACAATAAATATTGTAGAAGATTTGATTTGTGCTAAGCCATCTATTCTTAATGTTTAAAAGTCAAAAACATTATTTTTCTAAGTAAAAAAAATATAATGTATTTAACATCGCAGGGTTGAATTTCAGCTTGGGGTCATTCTATGACCCCGCGCGTCTTAACGTTCACTAGAAGGCGCGTGTCTTCTCGAGTTAAAAAAATGTAAACATTTAAATAGCAGAAAAATATTTTATTCAACAATTTCAAATTTATCAAATCAGAAGCTTTGTCAATGACGGTCTATCCTGGATGTAGGATCCCTGTCTAACTGTTTGTATTTTTCATTTCTTCGATAATTATTAACAAATACTATTTTTTTAAAAATCCAGCTAAACAAAGTGGATGCAGTTGTTGCTAGATGCATTAAAGTGCGCCAACCCGTTTAGATCAACATATGAATATAAACAGTTTTAGCTATGAATTAAAAAAACAAACATTTGAATAATCACTTTTATTTAGTTTCTATAAAATTCGAATCAAATAGTAAAACATTTATTAAAATAATTAAATTTAAAGAATGTAATTATCTATTTACTTTTATTATAATATACTATTCATTTATTTGTTGGTAGTGGTTAGAATCCACTTTTTAAACCTTAAGTCCCTGTCTAATACGGCTGCAGAACCCTACCTCGTAAAAAGAAAACATCTCCTGTTTAGAAATCTACCAGCAGGCAGATGACCTTGGCCCACCATGGGGCGGTTGCCCCACTGGTGATGATGATGATTCATTTATTTTATATTAAATAATTATATGCTATATAATTTAAGAGTTCTGTTTTTCATGTTCAGTCTACGTTCATGTTACGTTGAGGTAAGATCATAAGATCCACGGCTTTCATATGTCTGTTTAACTGTGATATTTAATGAACAATTACTAAAAATGTAAACAATAGTAAATTAACGGATTGTGAAAAAGAAATGGAGCATTTGATAATGTTAGTTGATTAAGTTGAAAATATCTAAAAAATTGCTTCATCAAGTGAAGATGAACTGGATGAATAAAATTTAAAATTTAAATAATCGCAACAATAAAAGTAAATTGAGACACTTTAAAGTAATATTTATGAATATTTTAATTAAAACTATTATTAATGAATTATAATTATTATTATATACTGGCCTGCGAATCTCAAACAACAACATATTTTTAAGCAACTAACAATGAAATTGTAGGAAAAATCTTGTTGCGATCAGTGCAATGAATTCCTAGTTCAGTTGAAAAGTGATTATTAACAGGTCTCGTATAATAAGAGGTCACATCTAACGTAGATAGTGAAGAATGCGTGCAATACTACAATAGAAAGGAGGACGAAAAGCGTTATTAAAGACATTCTATATGTTCAAGTGTGTTCTGACGTGCAATACGGCAAAAAACTGTTTGATTACTTAATACGTGGTAGAATGCAGGCAAGCATGCAGAGGAATATGGAATATTGTGTAAGAAATATACTAAAAAAAGTTTCGAATCGACAAAAGTCTCGTTACACGAGCTTGGAAAATTTTCCAAACTGAAGCTGCAATGATCGACAGAAAAAAAGCACACCTTGTTTATAGGTGATCGATTTATCTTCATGAAAGTGAAAACCTTTCAATAACAGACTGCGGGCAACATTTCTCAGCAGCTGCATACTGCAGCTGGACAATGTCGCACCCTACCGTGATCAGATGCCTTCATAAAGGTAATATAATCGCTTGACGTCCTGAACATAGTATCTCATTATTAGTGACAAAGTTTAACCTTTCACAGAAAACACACAAATATTGAGTATCTCATCAATTGATACAGATTACTTGATTGATTAATTTTTACAGATTGGGTCATTTTAATGTCACAAGCAACTCTCAATCTAAGTTGATTTGGAAATAGGTAAGGGTAAGATTTTAAAGACAGTTACGGTGAGAAGGAGTACATATAGAAAGAGATTGTTACGGTGGCCATGACGTGTTCGTCTGAGAAGGCATTATAATGAATGGGCAGACTAATTTCTATGTTTTCGATGGAGGTACTGTTACTGGAGATGACTGCTGCCAACAAGTGATGGCTCGCTCCCCATTTTTATCTGTTGCGAAGTGTTATTAATGAAGGCTTTGTTTCCATTGACAATACTGACAGATCACATTAGACTTGGCTGCTGAGTAGCTTCAAGAAAATTAAGTTAATATTATAATAGATTTTCCGACGTACTACCTCGATTTAAATCTCATAGAATAAGTGAAATATGCTTTTGGGAGATGTCTTTTGGCACGATTATATTCGTTGAAGAGTTCCCAATATCCAATACAGTTGCTCATTGAGTAATAGACATTCTGGATAACCTTCAACTGTTGGATAATCTAGTGCTGAATATGCAAAGATGCTGTTGAACACCCATTGCGGTTAAGGGAGGTCCTATTCTGATCAGATGTTCTAAAAGACATCTGTTTATTTCTTGGGCATGCTATCATTTGTAACCAATTCTACTCATTTCGATAAAATCATTTTTTGTTTGATTCCATGCTATTTGCATTCAGTTCATTTTTGTGTTGATATATTTTCTTCATTCTTAAAGTACAAAATATTGTCCCCAAGTGTTTTTTATGGTGTTACATAAGATTTATGGTGTTTCTTATGGTGCTTACTAGCAAATTGCTCCTGATATTGAAAACAAATTAGTCTGGCAAATAGCAATGACCAGGGCAATAAAAATTTCAAAATCTTTGAAATTAATAGCAATAATAAGTTTACAAAAACTTGTAATATGCCAAATATATAATAAAATACAGATTAAGTTGAAAATCAAAGACCAAAAGCAAGATAATCTCATAAAAGCAACCAAAGACACATCAAAGATAATATATGATGAAATCAGACACCCAAAACAGTTGGATGCTGAATATTTAATAAAGAAAATGAAACATACTATATTATATACAAATATTAATATTGTGCATTTTGACACAAAATTATATTAATGCTGTTACATAAAGAGCAATGGTAGTATGTGAAATGAGAAAAATCATTTGATCTGCTTGTATGTAAAAGTTCACATGTTAATAATAGGATGTATAACTTTTTGAATGAAATTTTAAAGAAATGGATATTAGATCATATTTCTTTACAGATTTATAAATATGGATTTGATTTATGATTGAAGATGCAGACGAAAGGGTATTATAGTAACAGTAATTGGAGCATTCCAATCGTAATTGCTTATGTTCAATATGTGGAATGCAAAGCATAATCCACAGCAAAAAATATAAGCAAGGAATAGATGCAAAAATGTAAGAAGAAACAAAACGAAATATTTCAAATGGTAAAATGTCAAATATTTTATAAATGATAAAAGTTTCACTGAAGCTTTTATACAAATGTAACATGTTTGTAAATTAATCATATATTCAAAAGAATTATC
Organism: Caerostris extrusa; assembly: GCA_021605095.1. Taxonomy (NCBI): domain Eukaryota; kingdom Metazoa; phylum Arthropoda; class Arachnida; order Araneae; family Araneidae; genus Caerostris; species Caerostris extrusa. The sequence continues at coordinate 14,381 of BPLR01011895.1, read as the reverse complement.
CAAAGGCCTTAAATCTGAAAAGAATCTCGTAAAAATAAATGTGTGATAGAATTTGATATCTGCAAATAATGAATAGGAAAATGCTACAAAATTTATACTTTTATTTTAAGTGATTTTAAGTTTCATATTTAATGAAAAAAATTATATTTTTTGATACAAAAGCATGATTTTTTTATGAAATAAATACTTAATACTTTAAGATTAAATAAAAAATTATCATTATATATGATTAAAATATTGTTTGTTGGAACATCGTACATAACTGAATATTAGTGCAATGAAAAAGAAAAGTACTAAGTCTGCATTGGGTTATATGAAAAATGATATTCTAACTTGGCAGTTTTATGATTAAATAATAAAATGAATGCAATAGAAAAATCATGCACAATTGTATATAGAAAACAGTAGAAATATTGACAGTGGGAAATATGTAAAAGAAAGTTGTTTTTCAAAATGTCTTAGGAAGCAATAAAAACCAGTTTTTCGCAGAAAAACTAAATCTACTTTTCATGCAATACTTATAATACATGATATAACTTTAATAATCATTGTTTCTAGATCTATCCACGATTTCACAAACAACCAACTGTGCATGAGTGCTACTTTAAAAGTTGAGTATAAATGTTAGACTTTATTTCAAATATTAATTATCATGATCTATTTAATTTTAATATTTTAACTGAAGAAAGTAAGCAGTTATACAAATTACTTATCTTAATTTTTAAGTAAATGAAATTTGTAATTAGCGTGTATTTAACATTACATCATATTGTGATTCCTTAATTTAATTTGACATTCAAACTTATTTATATTAATAAGTGTAATATTGACGAATATATATGTATTTATATTAATTGCAGCAGAATTGTGGAAAGTTGCTTTTCATAATGGTTTAGGAAGCAATAAAAACCAGTATTTTCGCAGAAAGAATAAATCAACTTTTCATGCGATACTTATAATACATGATTTAAATTTAATAATGATTGTTTCAAGATCAATTTCACATTCAACCAACTGTGCATGCGTGCTAGTTTAAAAGTTGAGTATAAATGTTATACTTTACGTCAAATATTAATTATCATGATCTATTTCATTTTAATATTTCAACTGAAGAATTTAAGCAGTAAAGGCATCGATTTACTAAATAAGTGCTATGGAAATTAAAACAAAATGCTTGGGTTGAATATATATTCTGCAGTAATTAAGAAGTCAATGTCACTTACAAAATTCGTTCACGTACGGAAATTAATCAAACTACATCCGTTATGCAAATGAGAAAAGAGCACGACCGGAACGTCTCTATCTGTAGAAATTAAAGTTCTTTATGACGCCATTTATGAAAAATTGTTCTGACGTAAAAGACTAAAAATAAAAACTCACTATCAGAGTTTTAGTGCATTTTTTAAAAAGGCTGAAATTCGACGGTGTAATTAAAACAATTAGCTTAAGAAAAAAGATCGTTTCCGCATAGGACGAATTATGCAACTTTAAGTTAAAGACAACTAAGGATAGATTTTAGTATATTTTCTAAGAGACTATGCAAAGGTTGTAAATGTAGTAGAAAATATATTTATCCAGCAGTATTCTAGTTAATTACTAAACGTTGGCAGAAAGTAAAGTAATGCTACATTAATATTCTTTGTATCACTCTAAAGATTAAGAGGCTAATAGATTGCGAGAAATAACAACAATATTATTTGCATTAAATGAAGCTCTAATAACTTGAATTTTGGTAGTTCTATGGATGTTCAGTGAATATTTAAAAATTACTTAACAGTTAATTTGTTAAATATATCCTTAAATAGAACAAAAAAGTTGAATTAATTCAAATAAATATAATTTTGCTTAAACAAATTCAGACACAAAAACACAGAAAATAGGATACTACTGAATCCAAAAGTAAGAACAAATTTCAATTTAAAATTCCCGGGGCTTATGGAATTTCATTTTTTTTTTTTTTAGGTTGCTGGCACTGTTCTTGATGTCTGTGTGAAATTTGACGTCAAAATATTCATTAGTGTGTGAGTTACGCTTGGCTTTCTGAGACGCTAAAACTGATTCCGGCAATTTTTGAAATGTCTGAATTAATAGAGAAAAGAATTTGCATTAAATTTTGTTTGCGGAATGAATATTCGTGTGCGGAAGTGAATAGAATGTTGCAGAAGGCATTCGGTCTATTCCATTTTGGTCCTCAAACGCGTCAAATCTCGATTTGTACCGAAAACGCTGAATGCGCCAGCTCAAACTACATTGATTCGCCGTGACTTTTTCGCCAAAAAGGAAAACCATATCGTTCCACAACCACTGTATTCACACTGTGCGACTTCTGGCTATTTTCTAAACTCAAAACACCACTTCGGGGATACCGTTTTGAATCGATTGAAGAGATTCATCGTGAATCGCTGCGTGCTTTGAAGGGCATCCCTGCCGATGACTTTTTAGCATGCATTGAGGATTGGAAAAATAAATGAAATAAGTGCATTGTGTCCGGAGGGGATTACTTTGAAGGCGATGGAATTGAATTTGGAAGAATAAATAAAGAGTTTTTGAAAAAAAAAAAATGGTCTTACTTTTTGGGCACAGTATTAAAATAACAAACCAGTTTCAGAAAGGGATGATATAATATTAGTTTAATATGCTAAAACTTTGAAGTCCTTGTCTTCCTTCATATTACGCTAAAATAGAAATTTGGAGTTTGTTTATAGATCAAATATAGAATTCCTTTATCGTAACTTGAATATGCAGAAAATGCCTTATATACTTTTATTATAAAATAACCTTTTTTTTAGAATTCAGTGTCATGAATTAAAATTGGTATTTAAAATTATTTGAGTCATTTTTTTTTTCATTATATTGTAATGGTATCTGTACTTCTTTAATGGGTTTAAAAATATAATAATATTAAATTGCATGTAATAATAAATAATATTATTTATGTGAATAATAAACAAATTAAATAATTCCTCACTCACGTCAATAATGATAAAACAATAAAATATATACAAATATTTACCAGTCAATATTAATTTAATTTTAGATTTAAAAAGGAGGTCGAGTAAAGATAAAATTTTCAAATAATATGTCACGATATGCTGTTAAAAACAATTTTTAGATTTCATTTTGATCTGTTTACTCTGCAAGGGTTAAGCCTATTAAAGCTCTGAGAAACACCGTGATACAAAAATAACAAAAATATAGTTATGGCTACTAAGCAAGAAGCAGAAAATATACTTACTATTTTGAACAAACACATTTTCCAAGATCTTCTCTTCTAGGTTTCTTAAATTCCAGTGCTAACTAGTAAAACATTAAACCTAACTACTACTATATCTTGTTTCTTCTCAACATATATTAAGCCAGAGGATTTTCTAAAACCCTTCAAATGTGTTAAAGCTTCATAAAAGTGTTGAAAACATATTTAAACTGATTTATTATAAAAAAGAACGGACTCATGTTCAAGTGAAGGGAAAAAAAGGTAAAAATAAGACTAGGAGTTGTCTGGTGTGTTGATAAAATTAATTCCTCCTTTAAGAATAAGACCTTACAGTACAAGTTACTGCAGTATTAGAGTTTCATGAAAAATTCTATCAATAATCCACAATTTGTTTCTACTGTTTTATATTTTATTTTTATATTTCTAATGAAAGTTATTAAAACAAGAATGTGTCAATGATAATAAATTTTTATGAATCTTTTTACAAAGTTAAAAAAAAAAAAAAAAAACAACCTATTATTGTTCTGAAATTTCAAGGACAGGACTACAATATAAAGCATTGAATTAAAAATATTTATATATCCTTATAAATTATCTTGTGATACATTAAACAGTTAGAGCATTATAATTAATTTATTAATAATTAAGAATTTTTCATTCTATCTACATTTTCATACTACTTTACATTCTACTGTACATCATGGCTTGATATTTAATAGCTGTAAGAAATATTATAGAGATACTTAAAGTTGTAAATTACGAATTGTTTTATGTTTTTCATAAATATTTTAACTGAATTACATTAACATGGGCAGCATATAATTTATTGGAAATTTATAATGAATCATTATATTTGAAAAAAAAAATTTTGTTTAAAAATAGTTTAATTTCTGTAAAAGTATCATCCACATTTCTTTTTTAAAATTCAACAACAAATTTAACAATCAGTTTGAAATTTAAATAAATGTATCTTTTTGTATAACAGATACATTTATTTAAATTTCAAACTGATTGTTAAAAATGTATCTGTTTGTATAACAGATACATTTATTAAACTCGAAAAATTAGTTAATTACAAATCTGTAGTTAAGATATCCTGTATGAATACCTTAACTACAGATATGTAATTAACTAATTTTTGAAGCTAATATTCTTATTTCTAATTCATAAATCTTTGTTGCTTAGCTAATTTTGCTAAATGTCTTAATCAAGAGTTTAATAATATTTTTTATTCAGAGCATTATTTCTTCATTTAACGTCTCACAAAACAAAAAAAAAAAAAATGCCAGCTTTCAAGTATAAAAAAAAAAATAAATAAATTAAGGGAACGGAAAAAAAAAATCGCATATAATGGGAATATTTTTATTTCATTACAAGAACTTTTTTTGTTCTTCAACTCAGCATTCAAATTTTAATAAGAGGCAAAAAGTAGAAATATCCCCTGCAAGTTGTTTTTAAAAGAACGGGCTTAAATATTCAAACATAAAAAAATAAATAAATAAACTGGGAAAAATAAACCGTTTTAAGCAGTTTCAAAGAAGGCATGGTCTGATTTCTTTTCATAGCAGTGCGATATCAAATGAGAGCTTTGCGTGTCCAGGCATTTGCTTGTAGTTCACATTTTTCAAAATCCATTGGAGACGCAACACAATTCCGTGATGCACTTTGTTTTCTTTTCCCTTTCTGTGATTTTTTGCTTAGAATTTAAGGGGAACAGTTCCGAAGAGAAAAGTAAATCTATCCAAAGCTCTGATGAGACACTCTAAACACTTTAGAAGAGCGCTTTTGCTACTCTCTCTAAGATACAAAAGGGGAACGTGTCGCGCCTGAAGAGCATAGCAAAGCACAATCAATCAAGCACTCTTTGAGAGCGTTTAAATGCTGGGCTCTAATCATTTATCACCTATTTTTTTCCCGTTGAAGCTAGGGAGTTTATCTAGTGAAACGTATTATTTATGCAATTAAAACGTGTTTCCATTGCGGGCAGCTTGAAAATTACAAGCGATTTGTCTCTTCAAGCTATTAATCATGAAGAAAAACTGCTAATGAATATATTTCACATATTATGCGGTCTACTTTTATGTGCATTACGCCTACCAGGAGATGAAAACTGTAAACATTGAAAACAAAAGAACATAAAGAAAAAAAAACACTTAAGATGGTTGCACTATTAGGTACTTCTTAGGTGTTAGCGTGTAAGTGAGTTACATTGTGTAGTATCATTTCTGGAAAAATTATACAGAGAATTTATTTACGATCGCTCTGTAATTTTTTTTATTTTATTTATTTATTATTTTTATTTTGAAGAGTTGAATCATTTTGCTTTAGTTTATTACTTTTATAAATCACTTCACGTTATATTTAAATATTTTATACTAATGCTTATTTAATTATATATCTTCAGGGAATATTAATTTTCTATAAATTCTCCTCTGTATGTAAAATAATGAATTACTGCTTCAAATCAATGCCCTTGGAATGGTAATTATATTTTAATATTATTTTTATAAAAAAAATTTCAATTTGAGAAAACACCATTTTCAGATCATACAATAAAATAACTGCTGCTAATGAATAAATATATTTCGCATATTATGCGGTCTACTTTTGTGTGCATTACGCCTACCAGGAGATGAAAATTGTAAACATTGAAAACAAAAGACATAAAGAAAAAGAAAAGCACTTAAGATGGTTGCACTACTAGGTATTTCTTAGGTGTTAGCGTGTAAGTGAGTTACAATGTGTAGTATCATTTCTGGAAAAAATATACAGAGGATCTCTCAGTAAAAATTTTTTTTTTTGAAGCATTGAACCATTTTGTTTTAGTTTATTACGTTTTATACGTTTATTCTTTTCATGGTATATTTAAATATTTATATAATTAAATAAACATTAGTATAATCTTCAGGGTATATAATTAATTTTCTATGAATTCTCCTCTGCGTGTAAAATAATGAATTATTTCTTCAAATCAATGCTCTTGGAATGGTAATTAATTATTAATCATGAAGAAAAACTGCTAATGAATATATTTCACATATTATGCGGTCTACTTTTATATGCATTACGCCTACTAGGAGATGAAAACCATAAACATTGAAAGCAAAAGACATGGAAAAGAAATCAATTAAGACGGTTGCACCATTAGGTACTTCTTAGGTGTTAGCGTGTAGTAAGCGAGTTAAAATGTGTAACATTGTGTAGTATCATTTCTGGAGAATTTATTTAGGATCGTTCTGTAACATTTTTTGAAGCGTTGAATCATGTTGCTTTAGTTTATTATTTTTTATATTTCTCTTCACGTTATATTTAAATATTATATACTAATGTTTATTTAATTATATATCTTCAGGTTATACACATTTTCTATGAATTCTCCTCTGCGGGTAAAATAATTATTTATTGATTCAAATCGATGCACTTGGAATGGTAATTATATTTTAATAATATTTTTATAAAAAATTAGTCTCTTCAAGCAATTAATCAAAAAAGAAAAACTGCTAGTGAATATATTTCACATATTATGCGGTCTACTTTTATGTGCATTACACCTACCAGGAGATGAAAACTGTAAACGTTGAAAACAAAAGGCATGAAAAAGAAAGCACTTAAGGTGGTACCACTATTAGGTACTTCTAAGCTGTTAGCGTGTAAGGGAGTTACATTGTGTAGTATCATTTCTGGAGATTTTATTTAGGATAGCTCTGTATCCTTTTTTTTTGAAGCGTTCAATCAGTTTGTTTTAGTTTATTACTTTTTATAAATCTCTTTCACAGTATATTTAAATATTTTATACTAATGTTTATTTAATTATATATCTTCAGGGTATATTAATTTTCTATGAATTATCATCTGTGTAAAATAATTATTTATTGCTTCAAATCAATATAGTAATTAGTACTAATTATTAATTATGAAGAAAAACTGCTAATGAATATATTTCACATATTACGTCAATGCCATTTATCATATCTTACGCTATAAATTATAATAAGGCTATAAAAATCATAAAAATAATAAAAATTTAATAGCATCTGATACAAATAGGCTTCGAAATTTCAAAGAAATTGTTTAGTTTCTTGAATTTCAAAAATTGTGATACATAAAGTTCTATGAAATATTTTTATTGAATTTCTAAAGCAATATATATGACTTAAACTCTTATTTCTAATTGTGAACCAAATTTGAATTTCGAATCTACTTCTCAATATCATTTTGTCTCCGTTTCTGAATAAAAACAGCAATAACTTTAATTTACTATGTGTAAATTGAATCAAAATGTAATATGCAATATCTTATTCTTTCTGAGTGACAGAAATTTTAATGAGAATTCTAAAGAATCAGGATAATTTCAACGATTTGAAAAAATGCAATAAATTGAATAATATGAAGACGAATGCTAAATATGAAATTATTGTATTTTGTGTAAAAATCAAGATATAACTCCTTTTATTTCAGAGAGTACCTTATATTCTTGATAAAGATTTTTCAATGTACTTTAAAGGTATTAAAATCTAAATCTAAAGATACTAAAAAGAAGATTAGATTAGTAAATAAGATTACAAGAAAGAAGATTACTAAAAAAAGATTAAATTAATCTAAAGGTATTCTAAAAGTTCTATAAAAAAAAAATTAAAATCAATGCCTACTTAAAAGGAATTTATAATGAAAAGAAACGCTTATCTGTTTAAAATTTATGATGCTACATCAATTACACCAATCTCTATGTACAGAGTATGTTTTCTGAAGCCAAATATTTTAAATTTTTACACAATGCATATTCCATACAATGCATATTACACATATATTCCACAATGCATATTCCGTACAATGCATATTACATATATTATATTTCCACAATGCATATTCTGTATAATGCATAATACATATATATTCCCCAATGCATATTTTTGATAAATTGTAGTCTCTTTAAATAGACACTTTCAATGTCAATTATTCTCTGAACTAATGTGGGTCTAGGAAAATTGTCTTCAACTCAATTAAACATTAGTTAATGTATCAGTCCTATGGTTTCATTACACACTTTGAAAACTTAAATCTGTTAATCAACAATCAACTGTCGGAAATTGAGAGTGTGCTTTTGCCTGTGTCTGAAGAGTGCCAGCCTGAACTTCAGTTATTGAATATCTGTCTTCACATAACATCTTGAGTGCATTTGAGCTTTCAGTCAACCTTTCTCTGCAATCATATTTAACTAAGGTTCCAAAGAGGGGCGGTTTTCTAGTCAAAGCCTCTAATTCGCAAGACTAATTTTAAATAGACCTTTGTATTCTGCTTGCGATTACAGATTTATGATTCACTCATGGTTAAAATGGATTCCGTTATCTAGAAACATAGTTTGGGCTGACCATAATTCACAATAGTATACAATACAATTTGGTTTCGCAATAAACTGATGTAAACAAGAATATTAGTATAAGGCATCGTATTGAGCAGTACAATTTTTCTCTCACAGAATGATAGAAATTGTGTAGAGAATAATTTAATGGCTTCATAATCTAATTTTAGAATGTGTGTACATGATAAAAATTGTTTCATTTAAATTCCATGCATTTAGCAATACATGTGATCGTTGAATGTTTAAATTTGTATGTAAACAAGAATATTAGTATGATGCATAGTATTGAACAGTAAAACTTTTCTGTCAACTTTTTGAGAATCTTTTTTGCATATACCAAGAATAATTTAAATTCCATACATGTGGTAGATGAGACTTTTATTTTTTATTTGACCTTTTCATGTCTCAATTTATTTTTCTCTTTTATTATAAAATATTTTAGTTACATTTAAAATTAATTTTACAATGATACCGTAAGAATTTTGCATGATTATTAATTTAACAATGATCATACAAAACTCTTATATTGCCATGCACATATTTAATGACAAAATTAGGATAATATTATAAATAATAGGAATCAAGCAAATAATTAGGTTAGGGAATATATACAAATATGCAAACTGACTGTAGTGCATTAGGAATATTAATCATAGTTACTAAATGCTTAATTTATAAACTCACTAAAATATTGCAAACATTTCGAAAATTCATAATGAATACTGTTTAATAATCTAGGCATAAAAATTACTAATTCACTATATAAAGCTTTAAAAATTCAAATAATAATAAGAATTGAATCTATATTAAGTGCATAAAAATGTAAGATTATGCAATTCAATTGAATAGGGCATAATTAGAGAGGAAATGATATTTAATCTGCATATATTTATCTATTTAATAAATGGTAGAGAGATTATTAAAGTATATTACTACAGTAATGTACATTTTGCTTAATGCAATTCAAAATTTTTTTCGTCCTAAAAAAATTTTTATTCACTTTAGAAAGCTTAATAATTCAAATAATAATAAGAATTGAATCTATATTAAGTGCTTATCTAAATCTAAGATTATGCAATTTAAAACCCTTGATGAATACTATACGTTCAATCGATAGGGGAAATGATATTTAATTAGGGGGCATAGTATTTAACATGTATATATTTATATATTTAAGCAATTTGTAAACTTGTAAAACATTACTAAAGTATGGTATAAATTAATTCTAATGCACATTGAAAGTATTTTAAATATAAATATATACTGGATGACAAAAATTGTAGTGCACAATATAATTTATCTTACACTCAGCATAAGCATTTAAATTTTCAAGTGTAATAACTCGAAAATATTACAGATGTGAGATCATAACTTGTGTATATATATATTTATATTGCAAATTTGGTCAATCATTGTATGATTTTATAAAAAATGATTCCTTGACGTTTTAATAAAATCACATTTTGCACATTTTGTGATTTTATTAATAAAATGACTTAAAATTGACGTTTTTAGAATAAAAATGATTTTCTTAGCACTTGTTGAGCAAAATTGTTGTTTTTTTTAAAATAATTTTAATAGCATAAAGACTCAGACTTAAAAATTGGCTAAGAATCAGTTTAAATTAAAATATGATTTTCTTAAACCTTTTACTATTAAATCTGTTAAATTGTAAGAAAACATTTCAAACATTAATTCTTGTTTCTTCAATATAGGAGTTTATATGCCCATGTTCACATATTCTGACAAAATGTATATTTTCTTAACAGTCCATATAATCCTCCCTTATTTATCCAACCATTTCTAACGTTAATTAATAGCAGATAAGATTAATATTTTCAAATGAATACTATTCCATGTTTCTGTCAGATCTATTTGAAACTTGTCGTATTTAAATTATATGAGAAAATTGTTTTTTATTATAATAGTTTTAATGTTTCTGTTTTATTATAGAATTTATAAGGGAGGTGAAGTTATAAATTTTATTATTAGTAATGATACTTAAAGTGTCTTTAAAATATTTCGAGGGATTAGTGTTTGCAAGAAATTTTACTTGGAAATATCATTAAAAAGAGAATTACCCTTCTCAGCCTTCTGTTCTATATTTATTCCATTTAATATTTATTCATGAAGGAAAATAATTGGATTTTGCAAAATTTTAAAAATTTGTTATTTATTCAATTGTCATTCCTACTATTGGAGTCTATATTGTAATATCAAGGCTTTAATCTTTTAAGATAAGAACTGTAATATTTTTGATGATCAAAAATGCTACTTTTAAAATTAAAACTAATATTTCTTGTATTATTTACTATCATGTGAATAATGAGAACTTATCTCGAACAATATTTTAAATTATATTTTTATAGATTTTCTTAAAACAATATATATCATATTTTTAATATAAAGGTATGAAAAAATAATTTTGATATAAAATTATGCATTTTGAGTAAAAGAAAACCATATATATATATATATATATATATATTATTTCATACAATATATAATTTGTAGAATATATAATTTCTATAAAAAATAATAGAAAAATTACAATCTCAAATAACTTACAAAAATGTACTTTTATTGACAATGATTCAACTCAGAAAATGTACACCATACTCACATTTAAAATTATTAAAATATCATCTCATAAGAAAATACCATCATTTATATTTTTCATAGAATTGAAAATACTTTATATTAAATTTTTATATTTTTATCTATCTTCCCTACATGTTTATTAATAAAAAAATAATGAAATATCCGGGACACATTTATAACTTTATATAATAATAAATTTAGCTGAAATTCGCTATTCCATTAAATTTCTCGCTACGAATATAATGAAATAAAACCCTGTTCTAATAAAGAACATCCTCTCGAACTATCCGAAACTCAGTGTATCGACAAAATGAAAAACTTCATTCCTTAAACTAGACCTTATGACAACAGTTGAGGAAATTTAGTTGGAAAAACAAACATTTCACAAAGTAATGCAATCATAACATGCGGGCACAAAAAGCACCACCGAGTTTCTTCCTATGTTTTGCAATGTACATTTTCTGACAGAGAAGGGCCAGAACGAAAATTGAAGTATTTTTGCATTACATGCTCTTGTATCTGCACCTATCTTTTGTTCAGGGACTATGAATCGATTTGAGTTCCTATAACAAGGATTTTTCAATTCACTTCATCCAAGGAAGGGAACTCCCTTCGTTATCCGAACTCTATAAAGGCAAACTGTTTGAAAAGATTGAAAAAAAGCAGCCACTCGAAAGGATATAGCTGATAAAAAGAACTTTTCCGCAAAGAATCATTTTTATGCCCGAAAGCGTCTTTGGAGGATATTGTACTATGTACATATATGTCTAGTTGTCTGTTTTGGAAATATCTATATACATTCAAAGAAATAAAATAATTTATCTAGAAGCTATTGTCATGTTAATTAGATAAATGAGGTAATTAATCTGATTAATTACATACATACAAATTTCGGTAGTGTTTCTCAAATAAGAAATAAAAGCAAAAAGCATTGTCAATTTATTAAACGAATTTTCAATTTAACTTTAAAGAAAATTATTTTGGTCCAGACAGCCTGGTGGATGTTTTCCGCAAAGAATTGTTTTTATGCCCGAGATTATTTTTTGAAGGATATTGCAAAGTTTACATATATATTTAATTGTCTATTTTGGAAATATCTATATGCATTCAAAGAAATAAAAAATTTATCTAGAAGCGATTGTCATGTTAATTAGATAAATGAGTTAATTAATCTGATTAATTGCATAGATTCAAATTTCGGTAGTGTTTCTCTAAGTAAGAAATAAAGCAAAAGCATTGACAATTTTATTAAACGAATTTTCAACTGATTTGCAATTTAACTTTAAAGAAAATTTATTTTTTGTCCAGAACAGCCCGGAGAATGTTATTTTGGATTTTGAAATATTAGATCCAGGTTGGAAACATGACAAGCAAAACCTAACTGAAAGCTATGTTGTTGGGGATGAGCACAATAAATCTATAGTCCTGAGCTTTCAATGAGGAAAGGAGGAGGGAGGGGGAGAGAGAAAGGAGGGGGTAGGTAAAATTTATGAGATTTTCCCCTAAGGAGTGCTCATTCAAAAATGGTAGGGACAAAATGTGGACCCTGGGTGACGCTTAATCTGCTATATATCTGCCTTTCAAAAGACGAAGGATCACAGTTCAAACTCCGGTTTTGGCATTCTAAAATTACAAAACAAAAAGTATGTCTTTTAAACCGATGTAATGTTCCTTATATTCAGAATTTTAAGAATATTTATACAATTTCAAATTGCTCATTGCCATAGACTAAATAATAACAAAATATATTTTATAATAACAGCATTACAAATATTTTGACATTATAACATAAATCTGATTTTGTTTTTGAAGCTGTAAAAATTAGTTTATGAACTTATTTTGATGCAAAATCTGAAATTTAATATAATTTGTAGATTACATATAAAAAGAAAGGGAAGTTCCGATAACATTAATTTTTAATAAATACCAGTGAAACTAATTCTTTTGGGATGAAATACGCAAACTTTCTAATCTGCTTGATATAATATAACATGTATTTATAAGATTATTTTTACCCTTAAGTTTAAAAATAACATCTATAAAATCATATTAGAGATACATAAATTTGTAATCTTTAGAATATTTTTGTACGTAATATATCTAAAGAATTGTAATCATAAGGCCATTTTAAGTTCAAATAAAATTAACTTTTAAAATAATTTTTGAGTAAAAAGAAACTGAAAAGTGTAATTTCTTTCTTTATCATATTAAATTTATAAAAACATAAATATTTAACTTTTTAGGATAAAAATAACAATATGATTATATCATATATAACTAAAATTATTTTTTTAGAGAATACAATAAAAAGAGGATTTGATATAAATTCAAATGCAGTCATTTGTCTGTGAATGAACAAGAGGTGTCTTAATAAGAGTATTATATATGTAAAATATTTAATATTATTTGATAAAAATACATCAATAAGTAGCAAAATTTTATAATTATTGGAAAATAAAATAAAAAATAAGTAAAGCACTGATTTGTCAATGTCTTTTACCTATTGAATAGTAAATTTGTTCTCAAATATTTAGAAAAATGGCAACTATATTAACATTTTATCAGATAATAATGTAAGACAGGAATGTTAATGGATGTTTTAAATTGTTTTTAGTTATACAATTTATAAATCAAAATATGGAAAAAAGAATTGTGTAAAAAAAAAAAAAAAAAAACTGAATGCAGATAGGAAATTAGTCCTTTTATAAAGTAAAATACCGGTTTTATTCGTTATTTTTTTTCAAAAAAGTTGAGTAATTAGATAAAAATATATCTGATAATGAATTTGAGCATTAGAGAGGTTGTTCATATTACTATTTAAGAAGAGATTTATTTTCTAGTGTTTATTGGTTTATAATAGCCACATATCAAGAAGCATATTATGTAAAATAATGCTATTTATTCCAAAAAATTCCTGTTCAAAAAAGAAGTCTTATTTTATTAACTATAATAAGTACAAAAACAAAGTCACTAACTACAAAAAGAAAATGTTCAAAGTATGTTCTATTACTATTACTTTTACAACAGAACATACTATCGTTCTATTACTACAAAAGAATATACTATCGTTCTATTACTACAACAGAACATACTGTCGTTCTATTACTACAAAAGAATATTATCGTTTTATCTACAAAGTTACTATTACTACTAAAAGAACATACTATCGTTCTATTACTACAAAAGAATATACTATCGTTCTATTAC
>BPLR01011893.1:0-20502 GCA_021605095.1 Caerostris extrusa | reverse complement strand
CACTCATGTCCATAAATTAAGGATAATGAAGTTCAGGCAAAAGAAAGAGACAGAAGCAAAACAAATTTGACTTATTTGTAAAGTCTATTTATTAAACAAAGGGTAAAAACAAAAAAGATGCTATATGTTTGACATAATTAATAAAAATTGCGATTTTTACTCCTGGAGCAAATTTCAAAAAAGAACCTATTTACAAAAACAGTATAACATGGTTAGTATGATGGTTAATATGGAGTATGTCTCCCGGACGATGCAATATAGGCCTTACAACGCCTAGGCATGCTGGTATCAAATTATCAATCTGATCTTGGGAATATTACACCACTCATCAAGCAATGCCCTCGAAGTTCCGATTGACAGGTGGGAGGGGGTTGACGGACTGCAATTCGTCGGCCAAGCATATCCCACACATGCTCTATTGTTTCAAGTCTGGTGAGTATGCTGGCCAATCCATACGGGTGATATCTTCAATTGAAGGCATTCGTCTACAATGTTTGCACGGTGAGGATGGGCGTTGTCATCCATAAACAGAAATTCAGCACCCATAGCGCCCGAAACAAACGTACATGTTGTTCCAGAATGACATCCCGATAGATGTGGCCTGTCATCGTTACACTCTGAACATGCAGGTCAGTTCTGGAACCAAGAATAATTCCTCCCCAAACGAGCCATCCTGCACCACCGTAACGGTGTCGTTCAATGGTGTTCTCTTGGTGGTAACGGGTACCTGGCACTCTCCATATGAAAGTCCGGCGAGAATCAGACTGCAAACTAAACCTGGACTCGTCGGAAAACATCACACACAAGACCACTGTTTGCGGTGTCCACAATGCATGCTCTCTACTCCAGGTTAATCGTAGGCGACAGTGAGTTGCGGTAAGTGGAACACATCTGACAGGCCTACGAGCATATAGACCAATGTGCCCTAAGCGTCTGTACACGGTCTGCCTTGAAACTGTCGTACCGGTAGCTGAAGAGCTGACGAGACAGGTCTGATGCTGTGCTCCGTCTGTTTTCTTTTGGCAGTAACTGCTAAATACCGGTCCTCATTCGTCGTTGTAACTCGAGGGCGACCTGTGCTGTAACATCTACTCACATTACCATCATCTTGGAATCGTTGCCAAAGCCTGGAGATGACACTCTGGGCGATTCAAGTTCCTCGGATACTTCCAGCTGGGTATGTCCACATTCCAGTCGTCCGATAATTCTACCACGTAAAAATCATCCAAATGCTTCCTTTGTGCCATAACTATGCGGTTATTGCACTGAAAGGCTTTTAAAGCGCTTGTGAACAATTTTTACTTCTTTGCCACCATTCCCCATATACCCCTCTCTTACACTCGTCATTGTGACGTACTATCCGCGCCATCTGATGGTTTCCTGTAATTTGCATATTCTTCTTCAAGATGTGTGTGATAATTCTACAGGTGAAATTTTATTTTAGAGTTCAATTTCTGTGTGATTCTGAATTATCCGCTTAATTTATGGACATGAGTGTACAATGAAGAAAATCCCTATCAAACAGGCATCTTGATATGGATAAAGTTCTTGTTAAAGCTCAGGGTAATTTACTTTGCATTTCGTTTTTTACGTATATTGATCAAGGAAAATTAAATTAAATGCAGTAGAAACGAAAAAAATACATTGCATTTTATAAATTCATTGCTCTATAGTTATTTAGCGACCCGATCGCCAATTGGCTAGGCCTCTGGCCTTTTGGTACCACAGGCTTCAGGTTCGACTCTGGCATGGATGCCTGTGATTCGGAAATCCACGCTAAACTGTAGATCCCGGTCTGTTTAGCCCTTGTGTGTGTGAACAAGCTGACCGTAGAACGACACTTGCAAACCAAACCTAAAGTTATTTGCATGAATTGATGTAATATTGAAGCAGTTATGTATTTGTAAATGTATCTACACCATCACCATCATCATCATCATCATCATGAGTGGACAACAGTCCCATGGTGGGACAAGGCCGTATGTTTACTGGCAGATTTTAGCTTTTTAAGGGAGTAGGATTGGCGGCCATACGCCCAACGTTCTACGGTCATATTAAACCGGAAACTATGGTTTAAAGTGGTTGCTGTCTAGAAATCTGCCAGTAGGCAGAACTGCCTTGGCCCTCCATGGGACTGATGCAGCCATTGATGATGATGATTGATCACTTTTAAGCCGGTTTCATATGACCGTAGAGCGGCACAGAGTCCAATCAGATTTTCACCCACATCATTCCTTAACAGTATAGGGGCAACTCAGCTGTAGGCACAGTGATGTGGTGTGGTGTAGTAGGTAGTAGTAGTAGTAGAGTATCTTAAACATGATTTATATCTCTAATTTATCTTCAATTAACTTTTCTGATAAACTTTTTGTTAATTATATGAGATGGAATGAATTGAAACGAAGTAATAGATATAAATACAATAAACAATTAAAAAATAGAGTTTATTGATGCTTTTATTCTACCTTAACATAAACCAGAATATATGAGAGGGAGTTTCTGTAAAAATAGATGCAACAGTACTAATGCTAACTGAAGGAAAAATAATATTTAATTTTTATTTTATATATTTATCACACAATAAAAAAATTTCACATAAAGTAATAATAATTTTGTAATATTCAACATCTATTTATTTTTAAGAGCTCAAATTAAATATATATAAATATAATTATTAAACTTCATTAATCATTATAATGAAACCTGTTATTTTCCATAAACGAAAGATTCAGTTTTTAGTTTTTTGAGAGAAATATTTAATTTGATTAATTTAACCAATTACACCTTAGTTAACAAGAGAAATGATCCATTATGGTGATAAATGAATAATTTCTAAGTGAGAGCAAAAAATAATTAGCTGTAGCATTAATTATTTCTACATAAAATTCAGAAAGATTAAAGCTAAAAAAAGATCAGCATATTTTAATCTATGCCACGGAATAATTAGAGCAATCTTTAAATTTTCTTCAATAAAAATTATCATAATAACTGACATATTAATTACACGCATGATAGTTTTTATCTTCTTGCTAGGGTGCAAACTAATTAAAATCCTGAGTTATGATAGGGGGATTAATTGTAGCTTAGCCATATAATTTATTAAAAAATGAAAACGTGTTCAATTATATTGAAAAGCCCGTATAAAAGAGGCATTTATTTTTTAATAGAGAAAACTATTAATTTATTGAAATACTTCATAAGACAATTTTTTTAAATAAGTTTTACGACAAATGTTTATATGTTTTTTTATTTTAAAGGAATAGATAAAATTTCTAGTAGGGAAACCAAGCAATTCTTACAGCCCTTAAATCCTGCTCATAAGTTCATAACTTTTTTATTGTTGTTGTGCTAATCTTCAGTGTCCGCAGGGTGTGGATGATGGACACCCCATGACTAGTCTCCATGATGGAGGAAGGGAAAGGGGAGGCATGTAAAGACTTCTCTTGTGATGGAGGACCATTAAGCAGACGTCTGGCTTGGCTCCGTGGCACCAATTTTTACGGGGTAGGATTGTCAGCCCCCCAAAACTTTTTGCTTTGATCATGTTATAGACATGAAAACACGTCTTAAAGTGGATTTCGAACCACTACAAATATCCATGGCACCGCCGGACTCCAACTCAACTCTGGCACCGAGAGCCAATGCGCTAGTCACTCCACCATACAGGCCCCCTTCTAAGAGTACTAAATATAATTAAAATTAAGGAGGTTAAAATGTTTTATTTAAGAAGGGCAGTACCTTCCAAGAGGGGAAACTAACCCCTCCTGGGAAAAATCCGGAAACTCCCGCCGGGTAGTCCAATTAACGAGGCCCGATGCTGAACATCACAAACGCCATTGAATCTGCTTGTTTTTTTGAAACAGAGTCTACAATAACGCCAGCAGAATGAACCTAGTCGGGCATTAATTGTTGTATAAAATTTTTAATAGAGCGTTAAACTTTTATGAATTTATCTGTTAATACAACTAGAAGTAATTTTTTAGGTGGATAATTTGTGTGTAATTTTAATAGTTAATTCAACTATATACTAACGATGAAAAGTTATATACCTTAAAACATAAAGATTTTAAAATGTACCTCCCATGTTGTTTAGAAAAATGCACAGTTGCATTAAAAAAAAATATAGAAACTCTTGTGAAATGAAGTTCAATCTGGCTATTCAAAATCTCAGATTATAATTTTCTATGAAAAGATCATTATATGGTTGAAAACAGAGAAGGAGGGCAGTACCTTCTGGGAGCACTTTTTTGGGAGAACTACCCTGTATTTGCATATCGTATGGGAAAACACCCACCTGGTAGTCTCATTAACAAGGCAAGATGCTGAACAACTCAAATGCCATCTAGTCTCCTCGTGTTTGAAACAGTATCTACAACAACGCAACCAGAGGATTGCATCTCAGCCCTACGCTCACCAGCGGCTGCGTTACCACTGACAGGCCTTAACTTTTTTAACATATTCTTTAAACTTAAGTAATTTTTTTAATTTCTAAAATTTATAATTTCCATTGCAATTCTTAGAAAAATAAACAAACATACTCAATTAATTAATCATATTTTGAACAATATAATAAGTAAAAACAGTTTGCATTGGTCTTTTGGTGAATACGTATTATTAATTAATATTTAATAAAAACGCTTTTTGAAAAAAAAAAAAAAATTTTTTAATACATTTTCTGAAAGATAAAGAAGAAAAAAATTATTACATTCAATAAAATACATAGTGAAATTGTATAAATTACTTCAATGCTATAGAAAAATTTTCAGTATTATCTATCAATGCATTTATACAACTTAAATATTCAATAAATACGTGCTAATAACTATGAAAAAAATTTTATTTCCTGAATCACAAAAAATAATTTAAAGTCACGAAAATTCTCAATGTAAAATAAAAACCCAATACAAGATAAAAATGTTTGAAATAAATCATTTAAAAAGTCCGATTTCAACTAAATGGAAAGACACGATTCATGAATTTTTCTTTTTTAAATTTTTTTCTTCCTAGTCAAATATTTTGTAAATCAATTCCTCCTCTTTCCTCTTTCTACATTTTTTTTTTACCCCATCCCTTTTTTTTCCCTAACTGCAACCGTATTTATTCAAACCATCGAAATGTGTTTCTGCATCTGTCAACTCAACTTCTCACCCTGCCACCGCGATCCCCTTCGTTAACTGATTGCGTCACTCATTACGTAAACAAAAGCGGTGGATATCCCACCAATGGCATGCGAGCACACATGCGATCAATACGCACAAAAGCGTGCATGTTCTAAAAATATATTTTTCGTTCTTCCGTATCCTTTTTTGAGTTTCTTTTGATTATCTAAAGTTCTTGAAAACTGCTCCATCGTTTTGCTAATGTAGAAAAAACTTCTTTTCGCTGGCGAGTTGAAACGGATGCTCAATTAAGGCATAAAACGAGCGCTTTTGAAAGAGAAGAGGAAACTACTTGGTCGCATACTCGTGGATTTACTAATTTTTTCATACTTGGTTTGAGGCAATTAATGAACTTTATACGAAGTATGTGCAACTGTTGTTGAAATTTCATGAGGTGAGAAAGTTCGTTTTAATGATGAAGGCTTTCTTCGTTATTAAAGGAATTAAATTATTCTTCGACTTGTACTTCCCACAAATTGCCATTCTTTTTTAGAACGATGAAGTTCCCACAGAATAAAAAATTGTCAGATATAGTTTTCGATTTTCTTGGGATTTAAAAAAAAAAATAAATAAATTCATTAATCATAAAGTATTGCAGCATTTTTCAATAGGATTATAATTTTAATAAAATAAATTAATCATTATAATTATCTTTAAAATAAATTAATCAATAAAAATCATTATAATTTTTAAAGTATTCAAATATTTATCACACTTATAAGAAATGAAATCTTATACTTATTAAGATTTTACTTCAACTTTAATGATAATTTGATTGATAATCGGATCTGGATTCGTGGGATAAATAAAATAACTAAATAAAAAAGTAATAAATATAAAAATAAAAAATATATATATAAACTAAATTAAAAAAAAATATTAAATATAAAATAAAAAATTAGAATAATAAAATAAATAAAAATGAATAAAAAATAATAAATAAAAATAATGAGATAAATAAATAAATAAATAAATATTTATATAAATATGTATTTAAAAATGGTATAAATCAAAATCTCTTGAAAGAGAGGAAACTACTTGGTCACATACTCGTGGATTTATTAATTTTTTTCATACTTGGTTTGAGGCAGTTAACGAACTCATACGGAGTAAGTTGCAACTGTTGTTGAAATTTCTAACTGAGGTGAGAAAGTTCGTTTTAATGATGGAGGCTTTCTTCTTCGTTATTAAAGAAGGATTAAATTTATTCTTCGACTTCCCATAAATTGTCGTTCTTTTAGAAAGATGAAGTTTCACAGAATAAAGTTGTCAGAAATAATTTAAAATTTTCGTTTTGAGGTTTTAATAAAGTCTAAATAAATATAGCATTTTTACGAATAATATATTTTTAGTACGGTTAATTGGCAAAAATTAATATATTTTTTTAAAGCGTTTGAATATTTATCACACTTATAATATAGTAAATGAAATTTTTATGCTCATTAAAAAAATTCATTTCAACTTTAATGATAATTTAATTGATAATCAGAATCTGAATCGTTGGATAACTAAAATAACTAAATAAATAATTAAAAAAATAACAATAAATAAAAAATAAAATAAAAATAAAGATAATAAAATAAATAAAAAAATAATAGTATAAATAAACAAATAAAAAATAATTAAATGTAAAATTAATTATTAAATGTAATAATAAAAAAACAAAATAATAATAAAAATTAATAAAAAAAATAAAAATATAAAACTAATTAAAAAATTATAAAATAAAAATAATAAAATAAATAAAATAATAAAAATAAAATAAAAATAATAAAATAAAAAAATAAAATAATAATAAATAAAAAAACAAAAACAAACAAATAAAAAAATAAAAATGAAAATAATAAGATAAGTAAATAAAAACAATATTTATAAAAAAATGTATCTATGATAGTATAAATCTAAAAACAAGAGTTATTTTTGAAAATAACAGTTATGAAATCAATATTGTTCCGTTTTATTTACTTTTGCTATTTAATATTTATATATCTTTTTGAAAGAAGAGAAACTACTTGGTCACATACTCGTGGATATATCAATTTTTTTCATACTTGGTTTGAGTGGTTAATGAACTTTATACGTAGTATGTGCAACTGTTGTTAAGATATTATGAGATGCAGAGTTCGTTTTAATGATGAAGGCCTTCTTCAGTATTAAAGAATTAAATTTGTTCTTCGACTTCTCCATTCAGGGTTTCCATACATTGCCATTCTTTTAGAACGATGAAGTCCCAAAGAATAAAGTCGTCAGAAATGGTTTAAATTATTCGATTTAGAATTTTAATAAAACCTAAATAAATACATTGTAAAAAGTATTACAGAATTTTCACGTAGAATACATTTTTAGAACGATTGTTTGGAAAAATTATTATATTTTTAATATTGTTCATTATTTTATTTTATTATTTTTAATATTATGCATTCCCAGATTTATTACACTTATAATAAATTAAATTTTATACTTATTAAGAATTTATTTCGACTTTAATGATAATTCGTTTGATAATCGGATCTGATTCATTGGATAAATAAAATAAATAAATAAAAATAATCAATAAAAAATAAAAAATAAATAAATAAAAAATATAAAACTAAATAAAAAAAATAATAAAAAAAAGGAATAAAAATTAAAAAATAAAACAATAATTAAAAAAATGATTAAAATAAAAAATAAAAATAATAAGATAAATAAATTAAAAATAAAAATAATAAGATAAAAAAAGTAAATAAAAATAATTAAATAACTAAATAAAAAATAAAATACATTAATAAAAAATGTATCTAAGATAGCAAAAATCTAAAAATAAAAAGAGTTATATTTAAAAATAACAGTTTTGAAGTCAATAGTGTTGCGTTTCATTTTACTTTTTAATTTAATATATCTCTTAATATATATTATATATAATATATCTCTATATAATATACATTCAAGAGACAAAACATTATGACCACCTGTCAATAACCAGTTGGCCCACCTTTGGCGTGCAACACAGCTTCAATCCGCCTTGGCATGGATTAATACCATCACTTAATACCAGTTAAATACCACTTCCACCTGATCACGTGCCTTCCACGTCATCCAGGCGAGTTTATTGCAAAATGTAGGGGGTGGTCATAATGTTTTGGCTCTTGAGTGTAATTTATCTTTTAAAGAAGAGAGGAAACTACTTGGTCACATGCTCGCGGATATATTAATTTTTTCATATTTGGTTTGAGGTAGGTTAATGAACTTTATACGTAGCAACTGTTGTTGAAATTTCATGAGGTGAGAAAGTTCGTTTTAATGATGGAGGCTTTCTT
This sequence comes from Caerostris extrusa, assembly GCA_021605095.1. Taxonomy (NCBI): domain Eukaryota; kingdom Metazoa; phylum Arthropoda; class Arachnida; order Araneae; family Araneidae; genus Caerostris; species Caerostris extrusa. The sequence goes on along the minus strand of BPLR01011893.1, from coordinate 12,044 downwards.
CATTATTAAAGAATTAAATTTACTCTTCGACTTGTACTTCCCAAAATTGCCATTCTTTTAGAACGATGTAGTATCACAGAATAAAGTCGTCAGAAATGGTTTTAGGATTTTAATAAAGTCTAAATAAATAAACCTTAAAGTATTACAGCATTTTCATTACCGATTAATTCGGAAAAATCATTACATTTTTTTAAGGCATTGCAATGTTTATCACACTTATAATAAATGAAATTTTATGCTTATTAAGAGTTTATTTCAACTTTAATGATAATTTGATTGATAATCAGTTTAATTCGTAGGATAACAAAAATAAATAAATTAAAAAATAATAAATAAAAAAAATATAAAAATATAAAAATAAAAATAAAAAATAAATAAAAATAAAAATAAAAACAATAAAACAAATAAATAATAAAAATAACAAAATGAATAAAATATTTAAAAAAATAAATAACGAAAACAGTAAAATAAATAAAAATAGTAAAATACAATAAAAATAAAAATTTTAAAATAAATAAAAAATGGAAATAATAAAAATAAAAGTAAGATAAATGATAAATACATATAATAATAATAATAATAATAAGATAATAAAAATAAGAAATAAAAATAACGAAATGAATAAAAATTAAAAATTAAAAAAAAATAATTTTTTTAAATATTAAAATATTTATAAAATAAAAATGAATCTACGATAGTATAACTGTGAAAATAAAATTCAATTTGAAAAATAACATTTAATAACAGTTAATTTATAAAATCTGTTATACTTTATCCAAATAGAAAAATTAAAAGTGTGGTTCAATATCTTTTTAAAATCAAAATGAGTAAAAAAAAAAAGAGAAAAATAAATAAATGCTGTTCCTTACGAAAATTGATTTATTTTCTTAAAGATCTTGGATTTTTTTTAAAATAAGAAAAGAGTTTAGCCTTTGGGGTGCACTAGATATAAAACATTCTTATAATTTTTTAATTTTTTTAGTTCGTGTTAGATTGATAACTGGGAAGTGTTCAGCTTGTGTGAGTAATCTTCCCTCTAGGGATGTAAAAAGGATTGTTTTCGTTTCTTTAATTTAAATACAAAGACATTAGTAGCTACATACTACTACGTGTTATAAAATATTTTTTAATTTTGCTAAAAAAAAAAAAAAGTTATCAGTGAGAATTGAAATTATAGTTTGACAAATTGTAAAGGGAAATTTTTTTCTGAATAACTGTTTATAAATACAAAGGAATATTAAAAAAAAAAATCAAACATAAATATATTTATAAAAGATCACAATAACATGAATAACAAAAATTTACCATTTTAATTTCAAGAAAATTTTGAACGAGAAATAAAAAAAGTTATCAAGCCAGTCTCCAGGCCAAATGATTTTTTAACTAAACAATACGGTTTTTTTGTTTAGTTACAAAGATAGTAAAGACAATAATTTTTCGAGATTTTCGATTACAAACCAAATAAAAGAACTTATACAATGAAAAGTCGTGCCTTTCGTTTGCCCATGTTCCCATGTTCGGTGTTCTAAGATAATCGCAGCAATAGATGTCTTGCAGATTCCCCCTGTGATGCAATTGATGTCGAATAGTATGCATTACAGATTGTTGGGCAACACAGTCTGTTTCTTGTTCTATGCGTCCTGATGTCGCAAGAAATCTGCCAATGTCATGTGCACACTATGCCTGCTCTCAGGCGTGGAGGTGCAACGAGTCTGTTGTTGCGACCTACGGTTTCATTGGAATTTAATCCATACAAATATGGCCACTTACCATAAAAACAAAAAAGAATGTATAAAAAAATCAAAATTACAAAGGAAAAAGACCAGACATTCTTAGCAAAATGACCAAAAGTCCTTAAAAACCGTTAAAAAAAGTTAAATGCTCTAATGATAAAAATTAAAAAGCTAGAAACATCAACATAAAAGTCCGTGTGATCAGGACATGTTTTCTCTGTCCCTCCAGTAAAGAGTACCATTTCTTTGAAAGTTAAGAGTCCAGTCCCGAGCAAACACGTAGATGGGCTTTATTCATTTTCTCCGTCTTACATAAAACACACGCATCAGAGTTCACAATCCTTATTTTGGCCAGATGTTCGCCCAGGAAGTCGTGTCCAGTTCTTAATTTAAAATTAGCATCAGCCTGTTTGTGAGTTTTTCACACTAAATTTTCCCCAGTTATCCCCGATTGTCTCCCAGACTTGTCCTTTAGTGTTAGATAATAATATTCACTAATATGGTGCCTTAAGTTCCCTTATATTTAAGGTTAAGGTCCCTTACAGTTCTCCCTAAAAGAGTTGGAAGGACAGGGCACTAGTCCAGGAAATTCTTCTGTCCGTTTTTTTTTGTCAGAAGCTCTGCCCTTTCTTTTCCATCAATTCCAACATGTATTTAATTTAAAGTTCCGATGACGCACAGTCATTTTCCGGAGGAAGTAGCCAAAGCCTCTACCGTTACTCATTTAGCACCACTCAGGAGGTACGTGTGACTTAAGGTTGTCACGAACGTGAGTAGCATTACCTCTTCCCAACGAATCTGTTGTAAATATTCCTATCGATAGGCCTAGGCCTCCTATATCCATCTATTGCATATCAGCATCAATATGGTTTGATTATATTCAAGACGAGCGTTGATATCTCAGATTTGTAATCCGAAATTTAGATAACAATTTTCTCGCTGTCAGACTTATAAATGTACTTGATTAACGCCCATATTCTTCTATGAGACATACTGAAGTTTTCCAAGCAAAAAAAATAGTGTGTTTAGCAACTTTCAGCTTTCTTTTCTGCATATAGCTTTTGTAGGTTGTGTTATAGGCGCTCGTGATGTGCATCTGCGCATGTACTGCAAAAGGTGTAAACATAGTTCAAATTTCATTCATTTAAATCCATCATTCATGTTGTTGCCATTTGGATGACCAGGAGTGTGTATATGGGACATTCTAAATGTCCTAATATTTACCATTCATATTTTTCTTTCAAAGTGACCTTTAATACCTTAGAGCATAGGCAGAATCTATGTATTTTAGATTTTGCTTTTATCAGATGGTTTTCAATGGTAAAGATCTTTTACAAGTTCCAATTAAAACTCTGATGATCTAATTTAGAAAATATCATTATTTTATATATTTTTTAAATTTTTTTTTACCTTAGAATGATTCAGTGAGCGTTGAGGCGTTGAGGGTTGAATATACTAAAACATACATTTTTTGGAAGTGACGCTTTGAGGAACGAACAAAAAAATGAGATATGAAAAATAAAATCTTAAAATTATTTACAGCATCCTTGCTAAGTGCTTCTTTGATTCACTGTCTACAATGAATGCTCAAAATTCTGATTTCTCACAGTCACATATGCTTGGTAGCGTCGAAGGAGCGATGGGCAAACAGTTCCAAAGACGCCTGTCATTCTTACAACTACAATTGTTAGTCAAGCAAAAGATACACTTAATTATGTCAACTGGACTCTCGTAATTGAAAACAGAGAGTAAGAATAAAATAGAGTGCGCATCAAGGTTGCCAACCAAATGACTAGAAACTCGTCAAGTGACGGTTATAAGTTAGGATATTGATCCTGGCTATTGCGAGAAATTCGTTTGAAAGTATGAAAAACTGTCCTTTCAAAAATATGTATGTTTTAAAATCTACCACTCTACTTCTTATCTACCCCAAGTTTCTTCCATGGCTACTGAATCTTCTGTATATTGTATAATATATATATGTTTCAGTGATTTAATAAAGTACCAGGGTCCTGATCGCCGCGTAACAAGCGCTCGGAGTTCGATACCACAGGTTTCGGGTTTAAATTCTGGCGGCTACGTGGGTGTTTGTAGTGGTTTTGGAATACACCGTAAACAGCAAGTCTGGTCAAATATGATTGTAGAGCATAGGACTGTCAATTCTACCTCGTAAAAGAATAAAACATCTTATTTTTCGGAATCTACGAGTAGACAGTTAGCCTTGCCCCACCTTTCGGGTTTTTGCGCCATTGAAGAAGAAGAGGAAATAAAGTAATGAGTGAGAAACATAATGAGTTTATTTACAAACAAAACACTGGTAACTAAATGAATTGTGAGGAAAGTTTTAGCCAACTAATTATCTTCTTGAAGCAAGCGGTGAATACTAAGGCTCAAAAGAGTAAAAAGAATTAATTTGCGACCAATAATTTATCTTGCAAAATGAAAATCTTTTCACAATCATTGACTGACTTTCAAAGAAATTGATTGACATTCAGTTCATTATATTATAAAATGCTATTAAAAAGTATATTTCGTAGTTGGACAACATTTGAAAAGTAGCAAATTTCTACCCCCGTCATTTCATTTTCAGGAAGAGATTGACAAAAGTTTTAATTTCCGAAAAGAGACCGTGCCAAAATCGAAGATCATTAATGTTGCCGTTTAATTTTAAACTTCAAATTGTTTTTGATTAAGTTGCATATTTAATTGAATGTTTTAAACAATCTTCTCATAATTATATACTTAAATCTACTTTTAAAAATGTTCATGCATCTATTCTTACTAAATTATAACTTCATTTAAAAATATTAAAATTTGTATAATAAAAATATTAAAATTATAATTATATTTTAAATAATATTCTAATAATTCGATACTTAAATCTAATTTAAATATACATGTTTCCATTGTCCTTACTAAATTAAAAACTTAATTTTAAAATAGTTTACATGTTAAAATTAATTTTCATTGTTTTTAAATTTAAAAACGTAAATGCAGCGATTTTATTACAATTGAAAATTTAGAACTAGTAATTACTTTTAGTAAACATTCACTTAAATGTTTGCCGTTGAAGTTATATGCTGACTATTGCAAGCTTTAATAAACTTAAATTAAAACAGAAATTTATTGTGCAAATTGATAATAAATATTTAAATTATTTTAGATTTAATATTATAAGTATTGTCAGTAGAATTATTCCTGTAGGATTTAAAGAGTAAATATATTTATCATTCATAGTGATATTGTTGACATAAGATCAAAATATTTAAGTTTCAATTGTCTAGTGAAATATCCTTTTGAATTTTCATTTTACATTACATCAATTGCAATTAAACATACTTAAATAGAATGTGATATGTTATTTGGAAAAAAATAATACTTAACTAAAATTTATCTACTTTTGAAAAATTGTTTTTGAACTTTTGAAATTTAATAAGATAAAAAAATCAAAATTATTTAAGGTATATTTCTTGACGATTTCTGTCGACTTTAATAACACTCCTATCTACTTTTTGAAATTTGATTTTAGATGTTTTGAAATTTTGAGATTTAATAAGATAAAAAATCAAAAATATATAAAGTAGTTTTGATATTTCTATTCAGCAAAGTTTAATGTAAAAGTAATTGAAAATCAAAAACAAGTAATATAAAAAAAAAAAAATTAAGTCAATTCCTACTTTTTCACTCTATTGCAGAAAGTCCTTCATAAATAATTTTTATTCATTTTTTAAAGTTTATCTGTTGCCATCTATTAGTAGATATATGCAACTTAAATCTAAAAAATTAATTAGTTAAGTTTAATTACTGAATTAATATTTGAAAAAACTGTATTAACATCCAGTGTCATCCACTGCAAGTTCCAGAAAATGTATTTGAACTTGAAAGGATGAATAAAAAGTATTTTATGAACGACTGAAAATTTGAACAAGATATATATAGGGAGAGGGTGAGCTAATAGAAGGAATTGAACAAAAATAACATACTTAAAAAAACAAACAAACCAGGAAATTGTTTTTCTAACATACAAATCTCTATCTTCATCCTAAATATATTAGTGCACAAGTAAAATTATTTTTAATTTATTATATTCTCTATTTTGTTAATTTACTCTATTCACTACAATAATTACTTATTCAAATTCTTTATTTTGGATAGTAAATAATAATAGTTTAAATTCTAACTACGGGAGTAGATGAATTTAACTAGATTAATAAAATCGCTGATTTTATTTGTTGTTTTAACTATTTTAATTTAATTAATTTTGTTTTTACGTTCCATCTCAGTCGTTGCTATCACGTATTTATTTGAAAATACATTAATTTTTGGTTTTACTATCCTAAATTAATATTGTAAATAAACTAAAGTAATTATGAAGACTTTTCAACATTTGATGAAATATACACGTTTAAAAGTTTTATGTTATATGATGGATATTTTGAGACATTGGCTTTTTCTGAAAGAAGATATGTAACAGATACTAACATCGAAAGATTTTAGGAAACAGAAACGAAATAAAAAAAATTACGAAGAAATAATTAACAAATATTAATATTTCCGTACGATTTATACTCACAAAAACAGAATATTTTGGAAACGAATAGTAAAATTTTATGTGGAAAGATGGGAGTTTTAAGATAGGGTGAACTGGAATTCAGCATATTATAAATGACTCTTTTAAGGTAGATTTCTTCCTGATTTCTATTCAATCAACTTTAATGACACTGCTATCAACTTTTGAAAATTGTTTTTGAAAATTTTTGAACTTTTGATTTAATAAGATAAAAAAATCAAGAAATATGTAAGATAGATTACTTTCTGATTTCTTTTCAGTCAAGTTTATTATACTTTCAATCCGTTTTTGAAAATTTTGAATATTTGAGATTTAATAAGATAAAAGTTAAAAAAGTATGATAATGATATCACTATTATTTTAGAAGAAATTTTTAAATTAAATTTGTTCATCAAAAATTATTTTTAATATTTATTTAAATATGAAACTTTAATGAGTCTAATTTTTTAAACAAGAAAAAAATCTTTCTTACAATTTTTTTATAATTATTTTAATCACAGAAAGTAATTAAAAAAACACCATTAATGATTTATTAATGCCTTATGACAATACGAAATTGATAGAGAAGTTAATATTGTTATAAATATGAAGCATAAAATCTTTTTAAAGACATTTCTAATATTGTACAGAAGTCGATAGCCGTTTTTTTAAACAAAAGATATTTGATATTATTTTTAAGTATGCAAAATGAGAAGAATATTTATTTAATTAGTATTAAAAACATTTTTATAATTATTTTAAGCCCAGAAAGAAACTTAAAAAACTCCATTACTGATTTTCTATTCATTATGATAATATGAAATTTATAGAGAGTTAATATTGTCAAAAATATCAAGTATGAAAATTTTTTTAATAGCATGCCTAATATTCTACAGAATTCTTTATTATTTTATTTGAAACAAAAATTTGAATAATATTTTTAAATATGAAAAAAATAATAAGAATATTTATTTAATTATCTTTAAATCGTTTTCATTATTTAAAAATATTTCGAAATATTTATGATTATATCACGAATAAATTGCAAAAAAACGATTTCAAATAATAAATGCAAACGATTTCGAATATTTAATTATCTTTGGAACTTTTTCATTATTAAAAATACTTAGAATTGTTTATGATTATTTTAAGAATAAATTGAAAACGATTTCAAATAATAAATGCAAACGATTTGGAATATTTATTTAATTATCTTTGGAACTTTTCCATTATTTAAAGAAAATATTTCGAATTATTTATGATTATTACACGAATAAATTGCAAACGATTTCAAATAATAAATACAAACGATTTCGAATATTTAATTATCTTTGGAACTTTTCATTATTAAAAAAAAGGATTGTTTATGATTATTTTAAGAATAAATTGAAAACGATTTCAAATAATAAATGCAAACGATTTGGAATATTTATTTAATTATCTTTGGAACGTTTTCATTATTTAAAGAAAATATTTCGAATTATTTATGATTATTACACGAATAAATTGCAAACGATTTCAAATAATAAATACAAACGATTTCGAATATTTATTTCATTATCTTTGGATCAAATAATAAATGTTTTATTTATTTAATTATCTTTGGAACGTTATTAAAAAAATGTTTCGATTTCACAAACGATTATGATTATTTTAGGAATAAATTGCAAACGATTTCAAATAATAAATGCAAGCGATTTCAGACAAACTTTGGATGAATAAATCTCAATAAACGAGCAATGGTTCAGCAGAAATATTTCAATTAGAGTGGTAAATAACTTATACCAAGATTTTCAGTAATTAATTAAACCTCCAAATTAAGCTCTTTGCTGGAATATGTGGGTTTATTTCTCCATCATTATAGAGAATAGAAATTCCTTTGAAATGTTTAGCGAAGGCACGGTGTTTGATTTTCACTCAGTTTGAATATTTAATTGTGTACCCTTTTAATCCTTTAATTGTTGTGTGGTATGACTTTAGAATAGAGGATATTTAACCAAGATTTCATTTAATAAGATTTGCTGCTTTCTCTGCATAAATTTACGTTATTCTCACTAAAATAGAGAAAATAATAGCGTATGAAGGTTTAGGTAATGCTTTAATTTATTCATTATATGTCTAAAAATTTCATATTAAACTCATAATATATACCTATTTTTAAAACATTTATTTAAAAATACTCTTAAATGATTGGATTACGTGAATTTATGTATAGATATATTTTGATTTTAATATTTGAATAACTAATCATTGATAAAATTATTTGTTCAAATTATTTAATTAATTTAAAAGAAAATAACACAATTAAGTTGTTTTTAAAAACTTTTTAGGTATAAAAATATTACATGTAAAGAGTGGGATGATTTTCCCAATTTGGAATCGTTTACGATGAATCAGCAATGCATGCGCGAAAGGAATGATTTAAATAGAACATTTTAGGAGTTAATATATCTCGAAAATAATATTTTATATGTTGTTAGTTACTAATTTACAATAACCCTACGTACAAGTAATTTGATTATCATGTTAACTCTAATAATGTTTTTAGTGTTTTTAGCAAAGGAATATTTTCCATTATATTATCTGTTGAGACAAAATTCAAATATTGCAATTAAAAAATGTATTAAATTTCTATTTTTGCTTCCAATTCAATTTTTATGCATAAAAAGAAGAAGTTAAAAAAACGTTCAATAAATACTAAAACTTTGAATAGAACACTTCGAACGACATCAATCAAATTTTTTTTTGCTCTTTGGAATCTTTGGATTCTCAATTCTCCTCTTACTTAAACAGTTTCAAAAAACTTCTCTCACCTTAAATGAGTGAAAATATCTGAAACGCGTAACGTACGACAGAGAAGAAAGGTTTTAAAATTTTGTGGCGGAAATTTTTCTCCCTTACTGACTTAACTGTTACCCTAAAATGCAATTCCTTTCCACTGGCAGGATCTACAGAAACGGAAAATGGCAAAGCACTTCGAAAATCAACCGTAGACGTCACTTCAGCCATCGCTGTTTGAAAATGAAATTTTCTGCCTTTTTGAATCTTCTCATTTCCAGAGTTGCTAGCTACTTTGCATCAAGTTTTCTCACGCAGAAAAGTTTTTGGACTACTATAATTCAGTGCAATAAAAATGTTGCCTTTTGAGTGCTTTTTTTTGACTACCCTGGCTTTGTTTCAGTTGAATATTTAAAGGAATTTTATATAATATTCTTTAGATTTTAAATGTATCCTGATAAGTTTCGACTGAAGTGATTATATTTCATTTAAAAAAAAGGAATTTTAAAGATAATGTTTCTTTGGTGTGAATGTGTCATCTTAATACTGTTTTTTCCAGTACAGTAAATTTGTTTCACTAGAAAAATTTAAGTTATTATAAGATAATACTTATCTGGAATAATTTTTTTTTTTTTTCTTTATAATTGTTTTTTTCGAATACCCTAGCTTTGTTTTAGTTGAATATTTAAGGAATTTTAAGATAATATTTCCTATGAAATAAAAGTGTTTCCTTGTAAGCGTTTTTTTTTGGATTACTTATTTGATTTATTTGAAATTATTAGATTTAGTTGAAACATTTAATTAATAATTCAACAAACCTTCTGAGGAATAAAAAAATTAGACTACTAAATGGTTTTGTTACATTTGAAAATGACTATTAAAATATAATTAATTAATATTAGTAAAGATTAAATTTAATTTCTTGGTTTAAAACAGATTGTAAGTTCCGGTTAATATTTTGCTTCCAATTCAAGCTTTATACATGAAAAGTTGGAATTAAAAGTTCTATGAATACTAAAACTTTGTATAGAAGACTTCAAACGACAATCAATCAAATTTTTTTTGCTCTTTGGAATCTTTGGATTTCCAATTCTTCTCTTACTTAAACATTTAAAAAAAAAAACTTCTCTCACTTTGCACATGATTGAAAACATTTGGAAACACGTAACATACGACACAGAACAGAGGTTTTAAAATTTTGTGAGGGGAATTTTCTCGCTTACTGACTTAACTATTACCCAAAAATACAATTCCTTTCCACCGGCAGGATCTACAGAAACGGAAAATGGCAAAGTACTTCGAAAATCAACCGTAGACGTCCCTTAACCGTCGCTGTTTTGAAAATGAAATTTTCTGCCTCTCTGAATCTTCTCACTCCTTGAAGTTGCTGACTGCTTTGCTTCAAGTTTTCTCAAGCAGAAAATTTTGAAGTAGAAGGAGGAATGAGATTCTAAATTATTTGCACTACATTTTTATCAAACTTATCTATGGGTTTTCTGAACAAAACTGTTTCGTATTTGTTTGGGCTATTATATTTATGTGGAAAACAAATCTTACCTTTGAGTGTTATTTTTAACTACCCTGATTTTGTTTTTAGTTGAATATTTAAGGAAATTCAAATAATACTACTTTGGAATAAAGGTTTTACATCAGAAGTGTGTTTTGTGTATTATCGCTATTAGGACTGTGTTTCTGAATTTAAGGACTTTAGGTAAAGGCAATAACTGAAGTTTCAATTCTTTAAGGGCAATAAAAAAAAAAAAAATTGGATTGGACAGACTAGCTTTTTGTTTCATTTGGAAGAGTTAAGGAATTTTTAAGCAATATTTCTTTGGAATAAAAGTTTTTATCTTATAGGGATTTTTTTCGACTATAGGGAGATTTTGTTAGATTTGGAAACTTAAGGAATTATAAGTATAATACTTTATGGTATAAATGTGTTACCTTATAAGTGCTTTATCAACTACCTTGGCTTTGTTTCAGTTGAATATTTAAGGAATTTTGAGATGAATACTTCTATTTAATTAAAGTGTTACCTTATAAAGTTTTGGATTAAGGTAATTTGAATTTATTTGAACATTTAAATAATTAGACAATAAAACTGTTAAAGAATAAAAAGAAAAAAGGATTGGACTACAGTGGTTTTGTTTCATTTGAAAATGTAAGAATTGTAGGATAATACTTCTATGTAATAACAGTATTACTTTTTCGTAAGCGTTTTTTTGGATTACCGTGGTTTTAGATTTAATTGAAACTTTTAAGAATTATACAATAGTACTTCTAAGGAATAAAAAAAAAGGGATCAGACTGCCATGGTTGCGTTACATTTAAAAGATTAAATTAAATTTCTTTGCTTAAAAAAAAAATTATAAGTTCTGGTAAAAATTTATTTCAAAAATAAATTTTTATATGTTATTAGTTGGGAATCTACAATTGCCCCATGTGCAAAAGTAAATATCCATAACTAATATAATATACTATCTAATAATTGTTTCACATTTTTGTAACACCGGAATATTATGTGATTTCAGGCAAAAATTCAAATATTGAAATTAAAAATAAAGTTATTAAATTCTCTATATATTTTGCTCCCAATTCAATTTTTTAATCATAAAATGTTGAGAGTTAAAAAAAGTTCTATAAATACTCAAAACTTCGAATAGTCAAACATCAATCAAATTTTTTCGCTCTTTGGAATCTTGGGTTTCCAATTCTTCTCTTACCTAAACATTTTCAAAAACTTATCTCACCTTACACCTCCGGAGTGAAAAATTTGAAACGCGTAACATGCGACATAGAAGCAAGGGATTTTTAAAATTTTGTGGTGGAAATTCGCTCTCCCTTACTGACTTAACTATTACCCTAATATGCAATTCCTTTCCACTAGGCAGGATCTACAGAAACGGAAAATGGCCAAGCACTGGCGAAAATCACCTCGTAAACGTCACTTAACCGTCGCTGTTTGAATATGAAATTTTTCTGCT